>JASKGM010000013.1:11736818-11784452 GCA_034509205.1 Ceratonia siliqua | reverse complement strand
TGCATGTTGTTTTTGGACCCTTTTCCATGTCCGACTGGCATACACACATACACATATATATATATATATATATATATGTGTCTGACAGCGCGCGCGCGCACACATATATATATATATATATATTTTTTTTTTTAATTTTATATATTTAAATATTTTTTTACAATTAAAATCTTTAAAAATAGACATTAATTTATATTTGACCTTAACCTTGACCTTTTTAATTTATTTTCTAACAGGCTTACATAAACGAACAGGTCATATTAGGCTTGCTAAATAATTTTATAAATAGGTCAGGCTCATATCTGACCTATTTTAAACAAAACTTGACATAATATGACCTATTTTTATCCTTATTCACGAGTATATTTTTATTTTTTTTATAATTTTTTTAAGAAATAATTTTAAAAATTTGAAAAAAAGTAAAAATTAAAAGATTTTTACTTTATTTTTGTTATGAAAATTTTTTATCTTATTAAATTATTTTTTAAAATAAAAATTATTAATAATACTCACCACTAACATAAAAAATACAATATTTATTAGTGGGTTCAACTTAGAGGAGGTCAGGTTAGGGTGTGAGAGCTTGGGGTAATATATGCGGAGATTTTTCCTACCAAACAGGGACCATCATGTCTTGTTATTATGGCTGAATGGGTAGAAAGATCCAAGTCCAACTCATCCAAGTGGGCAACTACATCATATGACCCTCTTGTCTGTATCTTCCATTTCCGTCACAAGTGGAAGGCAATAGGTAGAGTTTGTTCAATCGTAACCATTCGTGATTTTATGAACGAGGACTATTTTATATATTTTTAAAAAAATTTTTTAAAAAACATATAATTTTTTTAAATTTAATCTAGATCATTCATTCAAAAATAAATTGTCCAGATTTCAAGAACATATCTTGACCAGATCCAATCTTGCTCAACTGAACATGATACCTTGGCCTCAACAATCACACATTCACACCCTTGATATTGAAATCAACGGATATTATTTATTATTTAATAATATGAGGTTGTGATGTAACTACTTTGATGACAAAAGTGGATATTATTCAAGCTTTTTTAGGATTGAATTGGGGGTCCTAGTCTGAAATGTGTAGGGATTATGTTAACGTGGAAGAGTTTACGATACAAATATAAAAGGAGTATATAGTAGCTGAACAAAATTGTGAACTCCTACAATCTTATCGATTTGAACTGATAATTGTGAGGAAGCATTTGGTAGGAGATTCTTTTTAATTTTTTAGAAATGTTAGTTTGGAAATTGAAATTTTTATGTTTGGTACTAATTTTTTTAAAATACTTTTAATAAACAAGTTTTTAAGAATGATTTTTGACCAATTGTCTCACAAAAACATTCTCATAAAAGGAGTAGTATTCTTAAATTTTAATTAACATGAAAAAAATTTTAAATATAAAAAATTTATTTTTTCCTTGTCTCGTGCATATACCTTTTATAATTATTATAAATGTTAGAATAAAATATTTTCTTCTTCCCTGAGATATTCTTTAATTATATTTTTCTTTCTTCTACTTTAAAAACATACGCTCCCCTCCCTTCTAAGGTTATAATCTAATTCTGTTAAAAATATTTCATTAAGATTTTTTAAAAAAAAATTAATGACAAAGTTATCATTTACCACTATCTTTCTCACCTTTAAGACCTTAACATGACTTAATAATAAGAGGAATGAGAAAATTTTACTTTTTTTGTTTTGTTTTAAGAATAAAAAAGATTATTTTTTATTAAAAAAATTTGTTTTAAAAGTATCCTTATTTGAAAAATATATTTTTAAACAAATCATTACTTGAAAATATTTTTATTTTTTGTTTTAAAAATATCATTAATTAAAAATTTTTCATTTTTTCTATTTTAAAAATATAGTTAGTTGAAAAAATTTATTTTTTCCTGTTTTAAAAATAACATTACTTGAAAAACATTTTTTTTATTTTAAGAATTTTTATCTTTTTGATTTAGAAATATTGAATTTTTTCCTGTTTTAAAAATATAATTATTTCAAAATTTTCTTTTTTTATTTAAAAAAAATTACTTGAAATTGTTTTAAAAATATATACTTAAAAAAATTCATTTTTACATAGTCTTGATCATATTAAAATCTTAATTTTGGTTAAGTCTATTATTTATAGATTATTTAATATTATATATTTATTAATATTTAATTACATATTTATATATTTATATTATATATATATAATATATATAATTATATTCTTTTTATATTATTTATTATTTATTTTATTTAATATTTTAATATTTATAATAATTAGAGGAATGAATTATAACTTGAAGATTTGGATTAAAAATTATTCCATCCGTGTTGTCTTATATTTTATGAAACAAGTTACAACGTTAATGGAAGGTAATAAAAATAAAAAATGATATTTTTATTATATTAGAAAAATTAAACTTTTGACCATAAGATAATAGTCAATTTTAACGAAAGTTTTCTTTTTAAATTTAGTTATAATTTGTTTCTAATTTACAAGAGAGAGGAGTATATGTTTTCAAAATAGAAGGGATGTAAGTATAATTAAAACATCTCTCAGGGGATGGGAGATTATTTTACTTTGAATATTATAAATATCAAAATATTTTTAAAAATTTTAATAAAATAAATATTATATTAAAATTATTAGAATAATAATTATATATTATATATAAATAAAATATATATATAATATAAATAAAATATAAAAAAATAACTAAAATATATAAAGAAGTAACAGATAAATAAGCTTATATTAACTATTATAAATATTAAAATATTTAATAAAATTATTAAAATTATTAAAATAATAATAAATATAATTATATAAATTAATTTGTATTTATCATTTATCATTTATTAAATAGAAAGAAGTAAGTGAAAAAATGAATGGTTGTTTAAGGGTATTTTTGAAAAATATATTATTTATAAAAAATTTATATTTAAACCAAATATAAAAATGAAATATTTTCAGGTAACATTATCTAACATTTACGTGAATATTTAAGGCCAATCAAACGCATTTATAATATTTTCAGGGAAATCATCATTCTCATGAATTATTGTTCCTAAAAATCATGATTCTTTAAAAACGAAAAATGTCACACATACCAAACGCCCCCAAAGTTAATTGGCAGTAAAAATAAAAGGAGAAGCGATGATTGTAAACTATAGAGGGAAGCTCAAGGATTATTGGATCCTAATATACAGGGCGGTTCAAAATCCAAACCAACTTGATGAACTCAAATCAAATCTATGGGTTGGGTTGGTGTAATGTTAAAAAGAAAAAAAGACTAAACAAGTGATATTTTAGAAAAAAGGAAAACAAAACTTGCGCATCTCTCTCTCCATCACATTCGTGAAGCTTCTGAAGGAGTGACCCAACCACTTCGTTTGTCTCTTGCCATTGAGTGTGTAAATTCTTTCTTTCACCATTTTTGGTTCCGATTTGTTGGTGGGTGGTTCTGATTCACTACATCTTCTATGCAGCCTCTTGTTTTGTGACTTAATTGAGTTATTCCTTTTGTTTCCAACACGCTCGGTTTCCCTTGTGTTCAAGCTGTTTCAATTTTGGTTCCCTTTCCCCCTCAGCTAGCAACAATTTCAAGCTTCAAGTATAGATGTAGCATCTACTATTAGAAATCTCTTCCCGAAATCCCTAATTGACAGTTACACCTTCTTCTGTCTTTGGGTCATAGCCAAAAGGAACTTTGGGCGCCTTTGATATTGAAATTCCAAGAGAAAGGTTATGGGTTTATCTCCTTAAATCAACAATATTATGATTAAGGGTTCATTTGCAGAAATATTGTTACTAAAAAGGAAATCTTGTGTATTTTGAAAGGAGGAAGGCCTTGCAATTTCAGTTGTTCCAGCGGCTTGTATCTTTAATCTAACTGTGAGTTGAGGTTTCTAATATATAAAAACATATGAAATTATTTTATGATAATCTTGGAGCAATATTAATTATTATTTTATACCAAAAGAAAATTCTAAATATATTCTTTACAAAGCTATATCAATTATTCTTTTATGCCCAATATCTTATTTTTATGAAAATGTTACCATGCAATATGATTTTATAATTATTAGGAAGAAACCCCAGTTATGCTCTAAATGTTTAATTGCGTGATTGAAATAAAACTTCTGATTATGCTTTTCTTGTAGAAAAAAGTACTATAAACTTGTAATATTGTATACTTAAATATTTATTTGTAAAGGCGTATTAATATAAGCTCGTTGATAAATAAATTTTTGATGGGTTATTTGACACTTCTATAGAGTAATTCTTGGTGTACCTATCATTAGTTGTTCATGGACTATTCATAAGAGGTATAAGGTAAGTCATTGGAACAAGCATGTGATTTATTCTATTCATGATATTACTCTGAATGCATAAAGTTACCTATGAGAAAAACTGCTGGATCCATCTCCTTATTATATTGAAAATTATTAACTCTTTAGAATTTTTTGTTTTATATATTTAGATTGGTAAGCCTATTCCTATGACTTTCCTTCTCATTATTTATATGCATTTTAAGATAAATCAAGAAGTTTTAGATAATTGTTTAAGAATTTTAATTACATCATTTGAATTTACCTCTCTTTATGATATGATATGTATTCCCAAATTATAAGATGTTCCTTGGTTACAAATTCATTTCCTAAAGCTCTTATTTCTTATGTTAATTCTAAGTTCTATATCCCTATAATTGTCATGTGGATTCTATATGTAGTATTGGTAAGAAATTTCATCTCACCGAGTCTTTGTGACTCACCCTTCCATTTTCTTTTTTAGATTAAGCTGCAGATGTTAAATCTTTTAAACTTCCATATTCTACCGAGCCTGCCAATTAGCTGTGGTAGGCATTCCTACTGTCGATGGAGTGTTTTAAGAAGATATTTAAACATATTGGCTAGAAAGTGCATTAAGTCATTTTGTGTTTTGGTTATGTTATGTAAATATAAAATATTTTGATTAGTTGTTAATGTTATCTCTTGTTTTATGCCTATGAGGCTATGGAAATTCTGTGTGGTAGAATTATCCATCCATTTTTTATTTTGGGTTGTACTTTGGAATGTCCGTATTTAAGGAAAAATTTTGTTTGATTTTATGTAGAAATGACATGAAAATTTCATATTTAAAATATATGGCATTGTACACTTGGTTTGTGATTTGACTTAAATTTAATTTGAGGTATTTTGAATTGCACTGTATAGAATCATAGAGTAGGCTGGTAGGTTGTCATGTGGCTCTCTACCTCGATCACATTCCTGGATTTTGGATATGACCATTGAGTTGGGTTTAGGTTAGTAAAAATAATAAAATAACTTAACCCAACCCAACTCAATCTAATTATTTAAATAAATATATTATATATGAAATACATAAAATTAGAATTTAAAAGATTAAACATAATTTCATATATTATATATGAAATATATCACATAAATTATAATTTATGACTAATATAAGTTTATTTTTTTTAGTTTATTAATATTGATGGTTGAATGAATACATTAGATGAATATTTAAATTTTACATAGGTCATTTAGTTTTTTTTTAGTGAAATAATTTGTTTCTTTTTGGTAAGAGAAATAGTAAATAATTAATTTAATCTTGAATATTTTTTAATATTATTGTAATTGAGATTTTTTTTATATATTTTTTATTTTTTAAAAAAATATAAACTTATCCATATTTATTTTATTATTTAAATTTTTTAATATTCTTATTTTGAGAATTTTTAGATAATTTTATCTCAAAATAAGAAATTAAACCATCTCAATCCAAATAGAATTTTTATGAGTTATGTTAGTCAAGTCATAAATATTATGATTTAAATTATAAAATATAAAAAATATTATTAAATTGAGTTTAAATTGAATATAAATTTAAATCATCTCAGTACACCAACGCCATCCAACTCACGAAGATTTTTAATAACTGGATCCCGCAAATGTGAGTTATTCCAAGCTCAATGTGGAAGCTAATGACAGATTAGCCCAAAGCAGCTAGGAAGTGGGCTTTGTTTAATTGTCGGCCCTTACTACCTGGGGTGGTAGGGTAGGGTAATTTAAAAAAATTAAATTTTTTTTAAAATGTTTTAATAATAATAAATTAATTATAAATTAAAAAATTAAAAATTAAAAAATAATTATACATTTAAAAAAATAAAAAATGTGAAGAAAAAGTAAAAAATCTTAAAAAATTTCAAAAAAAAGATTATAAATAAAAAACAAATAAATATTATTAAAAAAAAAAGGAAGAATGCTAGCTTAATCACCCTTGAATGCGAACACCTGAGTGTGACCTCACCAACATGTGGATATCTTTTCATAATATTATATAATACTCAAATTATTGTGAACAAGTCAATGATACAAAGTTAACTCATTCCATCGTGATTTTTACTCGTTATTTTTAATTATTAATATATTATAAAATAATAATAAAATATAAAAATATATGAGTATCATTATTTTAAATAAAAATAGATATAATCAAGTTATTAAAATTATGATATTTTATATATTTTAAACAATCATAATAAGTTATTTTATTTTATTTTTATATAAATATAATTAAATTTTAGTTATATTTTTAGACAATCATAACAGATCATATTACATATCTAATATTCTGATAATTTAAACGGATATACATGACTATCTAACTTCTCCTGTATATATATTAGGGAAGGGAAAGGAGCCCAAAGTTATAAAAAGAGAAGAACTACAGCTGCACTTTTAACAATGACAAGTTTAATGACCATGCAAGTTTTTTATTATTTCAGAAATTAGGGTGAATATAAAACTCCATGACTTTGGATAAGATGGAATGAATCCAGTCACCTTACCACTGATCAAACTCCTTTTTTATTATACCAAATATATTTCGGCCACAGAGCCCCAAAGATATCAACAAAATTAAGTAGAAGAAGAATCATCGAATTTCTGGCAGCATGGTGATGTTGGATATACAGGGATCTGTGTTCTTCAAAACTGGAGTATTCGATTTATAAGAGTTGAAGATCGTGCATATGCAATAATGAGTTAGCTAAGTTCAATGAATATCTTGGAGTGGGAGAGATGATAGGCAATAATGTGATGCACTGAATGGGCAGCGACTGATCATGGGAGCTTAATTTGTCAAGTTTAAATTAAAATACCAAAACAAGCAAGGATAGAGGCGAAACAAATTAGAAGAAATTGGTGAGCTATGATTAGCGTTCCTATATATAAACATCAAATTTGGCTGGAGCCTGCAGGGATTGGGTAAACTATCAACCAAAGAGGTACCTGAAAGCAATAGAATAGAACCCCTTTTAGTGGGTGTTTAATTAACCTGGAAGGAATACGATACCAAGTGGCAGCAGATTAGTGGTGGAGAGTTAAGATAAAGGCTACAATTGGCTGAGGTTGTAAGAAAGTGGAGTTCATGTGACTTTGACGCTGACACGCAAACATTGCTGCTTTTTTTTTCTTTAAATATTCTTTGATTAAAAGTACTTTTTAACAATTACTTTTAAATAAAAATATTTTTTAATAACAAAAATAAAAAAAATTATTTTTAAAGGTTTTTTTACTATTTATTTAAAAATAATTTTGAATAAAAGAGAAAACAAATTTTAATATCAAAAATATCTATATATTGTTAATATATTTTTATTCTTAATAATATTTTATAATTTTAAATTTAAATTTAATAAAAAATTAAATTTTAAAATTAAAATACTATAAAAAATATTTGTATATGTTTTTTTTAATAATTTTATTTATATAAAAATATTTTTATATTTAAACATCACAAATATATTTTTTTATTAAAATTATTTATATGTAATTACATCTAAATATTAAATATTTATATTTTTAAAATTAAAATTTGTATTTAAAACAATTATTAATAATAAAAATCCATCTAAATACACACGTACTGTTTTTACAATTGCACTTGAGTCTCACGGTCAAATCTCATCAACTATGGAAATGGAATTTACCATTTGAGCCCAACTTGCTGCAGGGTGGATCCCACCTCATCTGGGTGAGAGACCGCCGGTATTCCAGAGTAGGATAGCGTGTTCCAGAATATTTATGCTTTTCATTCACCTTATTCACTTATGATTTGCATATTGTTATATAGCGTGAGTATGGGCCATCTAGTGGCGTCTATGGCGTAACAAGAAATTAAGTACAGAAATTTAACCACCAAACAGAGTTGGCCGCGTGGCTTTTATTATTATTATTATAAAAAATGTTGGTTTATAAAATCATGATGATAAAAATAGGTTAATTTATGTTCCGTATTTTATATTAGATTTAGATGTGCTTATTATAACCAATTTTGATGTAGACCTTCGTTGTTGACGGAAGCTAGCATTGGCCTTATCTGTATATCGAGTTCTTTAACTTCTTTCATAAATCATAGTTCTTTTGCTATATCAACAACATTTGGAAGATCACGTCATCTCTTAGGGGACGTTTAGTATATAAAAAAAATTTTTTGTTCAGAAAATATAATTTTTAGGAGTTATAATTCTTAAAAGTCTTATTCTCAAGAATGTAAAAATTGTATTTAGTTGGTTTTGGTAGATTCTTGGGAATGATAGACATTTTCAATCTTGGTTTAAAAGTTATTTTTTTGAGAATTTAGGTAATTTTTATAAATATATTCCTATATATAAATGGTAATAAATTCATATTTAAAAAAAAATAAGGGTTAATGGTTAGGGTTGGTGATTTGGGGATCGGAACTAGGGGTTTAGAATTTAGGGTTAGAGTTTGGGGCTTGGAATTTGGGGTTTAGGAGTTGGGGATTTAAGGTTTAGAATTTTGAGTTTTTAGTTTGGGGTTTGGGGTTTAGAGATTTGGGGTTTAGGGGTTGGGGATTTAAGGGTTTGGGTTTTGGGGTTTAGGTTTAAGGTTTCAGAATTTGTAGTTTGGGGTATGATGATTTGTGAGAAAGGATAAAATTATCATTCGTAATTTCAAAATTTTTCCATGGGGTGGGAATTTAAAAATACCACCCTCCACATGAAAAATTTTTTGTGGGAAACTTGCTTAAAAAGTGTTTCTTGGAATTTTGATTTCCTGAAAAAAAAATTTTTAATTCCTATACCAAACGCAAGAAACTCAGATTCCCAACTAGTGATTGTTGAAAAAATTAAAAAAATCCTGATACCAAACGCCCCCTTAATGACTAGTTGCTATTCAAATACTACTTATCTTTATTTATTTAGACTTATTATAAAAATAAATTATTATTTTTTAAATAATATATTTTAATAAAAATATATTTATTTATTTAAATTTATAAAAAATAAATAAGTTAATAAAAATAAAAAAAAATTTCTTATAAAAAAAAGTTAAAATTTTTAATTTTTAATTTTTACTGATGAAAAAAATGAAAAGAGAAATAAACCTTCATTTTTAAAATTATTCACTCTACTTCAAAATTCTTTTTAAATTATTACATTTAAACATAAAACAAATTTTTCTTAAAAAAAATATTATTCCTGTAAGAAAATAATAAAATATATTCTTTAATAAACTCAAATAAACAACATATTATACTAAGTTGTAATATTGTGATTTCCTGTTCCTAGCAAGGTATACCCAGTGAGAAATATTATGTTTATAGAGTATGAACTAATTGAAAATAGATAATAGGATTGAATTATGTTAATATTATGTCTGTTTATTTATTTTATTATTATTATAATTCATTTAGTAAAATATAAGTCTTTTTTATCATAATTATTAAAAAAAAAAATAATTATAATATTAATATAGCACAATCATAGATCCAAATGGATAAAAGAGTCTTCCTGAACAAAAACATCAACAAGATTTTCTATTTCTAACCTTGTTTTTTGACAAATATAATTAGTAAATAATCTATATTTGCACTTTTTACTGTTAAAATGTACGAAACATCATTTATTGCGCAAACAAAAAAAAAACACAAAGGATTACCAAAAAGTATGCTTCAATTTTATATTATTTTTATATATACTTCAAATAGTGTAATAATAAGAAGAACTAATAATAATAACAATAATAATATCACATTTAAGTATCTATAGTAACATATATTTCGAAGGAATGTTGGTAGTTGTGATATTTTAATTTTAAAAACAGTAAGTTATAATTAATAAATAATTATAAAAAAATTCCATTTCTTGTTATATTATTATGTATACAAAGTAAATTAACATGCACATACAACTATATCAATGCAGACACCAATAAATAAAATTCATAAATCTTAAATTTAGAATATTTTTAATATTGATAATAATAAAACCACAATTAAGTTTTTCTAGTTATACAAGAATTTTGTGTGTGTTTATGATGTATAACTTAATAATAAGTTATAATTTATATAATAATTTGAAAAAAATTATTTAAAAAAACAAATTAATAGATATAAAGTGTTAAATAGGTATCAATATATGAGATGAATCCATAAATCACTTAAGGGAAGGAAGATAAAAAAAATGAATTAATAAAAAATAAAGAGAAATTTATATAAAAAATTAAAATAATATTTTTTTATCTGTTTATTACTTTTTCTATCACAAATTAAGACACAGATTCAGATCACTACATTACCATTGGATGTGGGCAGAGATAATAGTGTCCTTGCATACATCTACCTATTGAAAGTGACTGGATTCCATGCAGTGGCTGCACGATATCTAAGTCCACAAATTAACACATAAAATTGGTTACGTAGTCAAAGGCATGCCTGTCCTTTATCCTCCCTGGCCAAGATACTAAACAATAGAATTGATCATTCTTAAACATGTAATTAAAATGTTAAAGATAATCAGATTCTATATAATCAACAACGATATATACTAGGCTATATGAAGAAAAAAGAGGCACTATATATATATACACCCATGAATTGTGATTTGTTTGACAGGAGAAACATGTTTGGCAAACTTGATATAGGTCTATCTGCTTTGCCTGGAGGGAGCTAGCTAGGGTGACATATTTATTAAGGCTCATGGGTCTTAATTTGTCATGTAACTGAGAAAGAGCACAAAGATGGAGGGAGGAGACCCATGGAGACTCGAAGAGGGAAATGGTAGAGAATATTCCTTCAGGAAAGAAATAGAATGTGAGGAATAGGATGAGCAAGAGTCAATCGGCCATAAATGAAAAAGTAGAGAAAACGTAACTGTCTTTTTTAGAGCTTTCTAGTTTTTGAACAAACTTTTCCTCGCTTCGCTCACTCTTTCTCTCTCTTCAATATGGCTTTCAAGCCCTACCCATAATTTTCTTTTCATTTTTCTTTCTCTTTCCCAGAAACTCTTCTTCTCTCTCTTCAGAGATATGACTATTATATGATTAAATTTTATCTCATGTTTGGTCTGTCCTCTGGATTATTCTAACTCTCTCTGAGATCTACTCGCAGGAGTGAATAGAGACTAGCAGATGGAAAGAAAAGCACACAAGGTATAGCTTCAGAACCCTAACTACTGCCTCTGTACGGTCTTGATGTGATCATACCCTATCACCATCGTCGTCGGAATATGTGCTAAAGTTACTTGCAGTTATTTCTTCTTCTTCTTCAGTTCATCAGATCGACGGCAACCTTTTTATTTCCACTTTTATCCGTTACCTGAGTTTTATCGGCTTTTGCTTGCTTCTGTCCTTCCTGGAACTGCGTTTTTTTTTTATATTTTTGAACCTTTTTTATTTGTTTGTTTCAGAACTGAATTATAGTTCTCAACTGGTTTCGTGTCGGTTTTGTGATGCCCTACGAAGATCTGATACTTGTTTGAACTTCTTTTTTTTATAACTTTTCTGGGATGCAGTAAGATTAGTAGCTGTGTTTCTGAGGATTGTTGAGGTGGCTGATGATATACTTGGATATATTTGTTGCATTTTTTTTTGCGATGCCTAGTTCCCCTTGGTTGCACATCTTGCTTGGTCAAAATAGAGGGTCCTAATGCATGGTGTGTTCGTCTTTGATTTTGATTTTGAGCATTTCTTTTAATCTAGTCGCGTGAATAATATAATTCTCCAATGCCGCACTCTTTTTTTTTCTCCTCTTTTGGGTACTTATGGTGTCAAATTAATTAATTTGATACAGGATTCAGAGTTCTGAAGTGGAAGCGATTGGATTTATCAGGACATTCTATTTGGGAATACAACTGAGAGTCTTCACTGGTCTTCAAGAAGTTAGGCATAAATGGATTGACTTTCTTTCAGTCATGTTAAGGAGATGAATAAAATAATTAGTAGGGTTGTAGTGAAAAGACTTTGCAATGGTATTCAGGTTGATTTGATCGAAAACATCAGATTGGTATCTGATGATCATAGTTAATGTTCGAATATTAGGTTGGCATACAAGGAGAAGCTATCTGTTGATTTGTTACAGGTGTCTTTGACTGGCTTGTGAGTTGCAAGTCCTTTATCAGCTAATTGTAGATCATATTTGAAGCTGCTAACATCTAGATGAATGCAGCAACATAATTTATCTATGGTGCATTGAGAGACTTTGCTACTTCAAAGTGTTCTTCGGAGTGTCATACTTTGCTGGTGCAGTTATTGTTGTAGGTACCGAACATTGAAATGGAAGTGGAAACCTTGAATACTAACCACTTGCCGGGGTTACTTAATCGGTCACTTCCTGCTATTGTACCTATGCTTATGATTTCAGTAGGATACGTTGACCCTGGAAAGTGGGCAGCAACTGTTGAAGGTGGTGCACGGTTTGGGTTTGATCTGATGGCCTTCATGCTTATTTTCAATCTTGCTGCTATCTTCTGCCAGTACATATCAGCTAGGATTGGTGTAATCACAGGAAGAGATCTTGCACAGGTATCATGTCTTCTAGTTTAGGGATTTTTGCTGTTGATGTTGTATGACTGTTTTTTTGAAAGAGCTTATGCTTTCTGAACTGGTTTTTATAAACAGTAATAATAATAAAAGATGTTCTATTTGAATTTTGAACTTAATTGATTGGCTTTATGCTTTTCTAATGTAACCCCCTCGCCCTTCACCCCCTTAAATAAATAATTGCCCATTAGGAAATTTATAGATGGAAGGCTATTGAGAAGAAAGCACCAATCAAGAGGAAACGGAACCATAGATAGTTATTTGGTTTGATTTTCTTTCTGCATCTTTTATAAAAATTCATTGATGGTCATTTATATATTATTTTGCCCTCTTGGCCACGTCATCCTTTTTAGTTTTTCTTCCATTATCTTACATCTACAAAGCAGATGGTGAGAGAAAAAACTAAAGATGCAAACCTAAATTAACATATGCTTTTACAGAAGTAATATTATTTTTAACCCCGTTATGTCTAGATATAGTTCATTATTCAGTCCATCTAGAGTCATGAGTCATGGCTCGTATATGAATTCTCCCACGAGTAAAACTCAGAACTTCATGCATACTCGTAATTAGTGTGTATTGCTAAAAGACTAACTTCAATTTCTTTATGTCAAAGATTTGCAGCAATGAGTATGATACGTGGACATGCATGTTCCTTGGAGTTCAGACAGAACTTTCAGTGATTATGCTAGACCTCAACATGGTATTCTCACTTGTGATTAGTCCTTCAAGATTTGGCTGGCTTTTCAGAGATAACTAGGATTTACACATGCTGAAATCTGTGATATTCATCACCCTTGTTTTGATTTGATGCTATGATTTGACTTTTTTTGCAAGATCTTGGGCATGGCACATGGATTAAATCTTCTTTTTGGGTGGGACTTGTTTACTTGTGTCTTTTTGACTGCTACCGGTGCTGTTTTTCATCTGCTTCTTGCTATCCTCCTTGTAAGTATCAATACTTGCTTATTCATAAACTTTTGTTGATTAAAAACAATGTACTTATTAAGCTTCCTTTATCTAGGACAATGGGAAGGCAAAGATCGTAGGCCTGCTTGTGGCAGGATTTGTATTGCTTTCTTTTGTATTAGGAGTACTCTTGAATCAACTGGAGATTCCATTATCCATGAATGGAATACTAACAAAATTGAGTGGGGAGAGTGCATTTACATTAATGAGTCTTCTAGGAGCAACTCTTGTGCCTCACAACTTTTACCTTCATTCGTCTATTGTACAGGTATCATTTCCTCTCATTTCTCATTTGCGTTCTATACATATTACTGGAAGATCCATAACCATGCTCCCAAGCATAGTTTTTTTTTGTGTACTTCTGGATATATGTAAACATCATTTGTTTTGCTTGTTCATAAGGATGTCTTAACTCCTGCCATAGGCAGTAGGCTTGCATGGCACTGGAGGTGTACTATCTTTCTTTGATCTTATGCCCAAGGACGAGAAGTGATGGTGGTTTCCTCTTTTTCTAGATTACCAAAAGCTACACTTTTTCATCCTACGTTATTCTAACCTGGTTTTGTATACCTGTGTCAAAATCCTTGTATTTTGAGTGGTTTGTGATTTTGTTCCACAACTGTTACATTATTAGATTTGGACTAAGCTGTATTGCATAGTCAGTTACATGCTTACAAGCACAGGACCTGCATTTATAAAATGCGGTTCCCTGTTCATGTAGTAAAGTCTAGCTAGTTGTTTTATCTGCTAAAGTCTTTTGAATGTTATTTAGTCAATGTTTTAACCATGTTGCTAACTTAGATGGCCAAAACCAAAACATCCTGTGAGTGCTCTTTTCTCAAAAGTTGTCAGTATATTGAGGTATTGTTTTGGTTGCCTAGTCATATTTCTGCTTCCTGTGAGTGGTGTGGCAAGGTGTCATTGATATGGCCTCATTTCCATGATTATGGTATCTGTATAATTTCCATTGATATGGCTTCTTCACTTTTTGAAAAGTTCATACAGATGTATCAAACAAAGAGATGCTATAGTTTCTTCTAACTTAGAATTATCTATTTTACTGTATGAATTTATTGTTGTCTTTCAATATATCTTTTTTGTTTTTTTTGCATATATCATAAATTGTTAAAAAAAAAAAAAAAAAATATATATATGTATATATATATATATATATATATATTTTTTTTTTAAAAGCAATGAAATGGCCCAGAATGCTTGCATCTCACGGGCTAATTTCTACTGAGACTCATATTGTAGACTATGATTGTCACCCAAAAAGTTAAGGAAAAGTAGTGTGCAGGTTACATATTTTCAAATAGTTTTCAGTGAGGTTGAGACAGACCACTAGTACTTGAAAGTAGTGTTCAGGTTATATGAATGTTGTACCTTTTTGTAATATGTATCCAGAGTAAATGAAATAATGAATAAGCATGTGTAATGTTTTGTTCTTTATCCTGTTATGTGACTTCAAAATTCTTTAAAAGTTGTGAACATATAGCATTTTGGGTTATATCATGTTCGACTTCAAAGTTCTTCTGGAACTATAAAATGAACTTATAGCATGTTTGGCTTTAGTAGTAAAGAAAGTTGCGTGTTGCAAATTCTCAGACTGGTGGACCATTGTAGATCCCGTTGCTATGCATGTAGATTTTAATCAGAGTTCTTCTGCTGCGTCTTATAAGCAATTCACTTATCTCCTGATCAAAATGAAGCTTCCCTAATGAAGTTGTATTCATGAATTTGAGTTGTCTGATTACTTTCTCTCACTTTTCATCATCTGTTCACCTAGGGGGAAACAGAATGCACATCATCTTTTTTTTTTTGGTGAAAAGAATGCACATCATCTGCTGCTTCATATTGGTTGCAGTTGTTGATACTGGATATTTAGGTTAGTCAATCTGAAACTTCATTCACTTTTTTGCAGTGGCATAAGGGATCGACAAACAGTTCTAAGGATGCCTTGTGTCATAACCATTTTTTGGTCATCTTATGCGTCTTCAGTGGCCTATATTTGGTAAATAATGTGCTGATGAGTGCTGCAGCAAATGAGTTCTACGGTACAGGTCATGATTTGCTTACTTTTCAGGATGCATTATTGCTAATGGAACAGGTTTTTTTTCCCTCCATGATTGATTTGGATCAGAATATTTAGCTACAGAATGTTTGTCTGACACATGCTGAACAAATCTAATTCTAGGATTCTTCCCACAGGTGTTGCGGAGTCCAATAGCTGTGGTTGCCTTTCTACTCATTTTGTTTCTTTCTAATCAAACTACAGCATTAACTTGGAGTTTAGGTGGAGAAGTAGTTGTGCATGGTTTCTTGAAACTGGATATCCCGGGTTGGCTTCATTATGCTACAATTAGAGTGATTGCTGTTCTTCCTGCTCTTTATTGCGTTTGGAGTTCTGGAGCTGAAGGAATGTATCAACTGCTAATATTTACTCAGGTTATGGTAGCTCTGCAACTTCCATCTTCTGTGATCCCCCTTTTTCGAATTGCTACATCTAGATCACTAATGGGTGTACACAAGATCTCTCAGTGGTTGGAATTTTTGGCATTAATAATTTTTATTGGGATGCTTGGCCTGAATATTATCTTTGTAGTAGAAATGATATTTGGCAGTAGTGATTGGGTGGCTAATCTGAGATGGAATGTGGGGAATGGTGTGTCTATTTCATTTTTTGTTCTTCTTATCACTGCTTGTGCATCAATGTGTTTGATGCTTTGGCTAGCTGCCACCCCTTTAAAATCTGCGAGTGTCCAATTAGATGCTCAGGTGTGGAATTCGGATATGCCTGAGGCTGTATCAAATCCATCAGTTGAGAGAGAGTTTTCAGGTTTAACTGAAAGTAGATATCATGAAGATGCATCTGTTCTGGTGAAGGAACTCTCACCAGCTCTCGCAAGTGCCTTGGAGTATTCAGATGTATCAGCTGCAAGCTTTCATCCTGATATACCTGAAACTATAATGGAGCCTAACCAAGAGCTTCATGTGACTGCTGTGAAGGAGAGTCATTCTATTTTGTCATTTCCTAGCTCCCCAACATCTCTTGCAAAGGAATCAGGTTCCACATTAGAGTCAGAGCCAGAGGTCGTATCAACTGTGGTTAACGAGATTTCCGATACTAGATTGGTGGACACCAAAACTTCAAAAATGGAAACAAGTGTCTCAGTTGGAAAGACTGTGGAGGTTGACGGAGATACTAATGCTGAAAGGGATGATGATGATGGAGACTTGTGGGATACTGAAGAATCATCCAAAGTGGTCTCGGCAAGTGCCCAATCTTCAACATCAGATGGCCCATCATCATTCAGGAGTCTCAGTGGGAAAAATGATGAAGGGGGGAATAGCATTGGAAGTCTCTCGAGATTAGCAGGTTTAGGACGTGCAGCAAGGCGTCAGATGGCTGTCATTCTTGATGAATTCTGGGGACAACTTTATGATTTCCATGGGCAAGCAACCCAGGAAGCAAAGGCTAAGAAACAGGATGTTTTGCTGGGAGTAGATTCGAGACCTGTCAGTTCCTTGCAGAAAGTGGATACACCTGGGAAGGAATATTTTGAATACATACGAAGTAGAGCATCTGATACTTTAATCAACTCCAGTCTATATGACTCTCCCAAGCAGTCCAGGATGCAAAGTGATTTACAGTCTCCCTATGGGCTTCAAAGGAGTTCTTCCTTATTGCGGGCAACTCCCATCCAGTCATTAGATGCATATGCACTGAACTCAAGTCGCAATCTCCTTGACTCTGGTGAGAGGCGCTATTACAGTGTACGCAATCTGCCTTCATCAGAGGCTTTTGATTATCAGCCAAAAACTGTTCATGGTTATCAGATAGCTTCCTATCTCAGCCGGGTTGGTAAAGACAGAAATTGTGGCAACATTGATAATGGTCCAATGGAATTGTCGTCACTAAAATCGCCTTCAATAGGTAATACAAATTACAGAGATTCAATTGCATTTGCTTTGGGACAAAGGTTGCAGAATTGTTTAGGCGCAGGTCAACCCCCAGGATTCCAAAATATTGCTGTCTCTAGAAATTGCTCATTGCAATCTGAGAGGCCCCATTATGATTTGTGCTCGTCTGGACCAGCAGATAATGTAGTCAGTTCAGTCAATACCAAGAAATACCACAGTTTGCCAGACATTTCAGGATACTCTGTCCCCCATAGGCATGTTTATGTGTCTGATAAGAGTGCTCCATGGGATGGTTCTGCTGGATATGGATCTTCCGCTAGTAGGTCTTGTTACGAACCATCAATATATTCAAATTCTGGATCAAGAACAGGAGCTCCTTTGGCATTTGATGAATTGTCGCCATCAACAGTGCACAGAGATGCACTTTCTTCACAGTTGAGTTCTGGTTTCAATACTGGATCCCTCTGGTCTAGACAGCCCTTTGAGCAGTTTGGTGTAGCTGATAAAATTCATAATGTGGCAATGGAAGGTGTTGGAAGTAGGCCTAATTCAATTGCTCAAGAAACTACTTCAATTGTGGATGTGGATATAGAGGTGAAACTTCTTCAGTCTTTTAGACATTGCATTGTGAAGCTCTTAAAACTGGAAGGGTCAGATGGGTTGTTTAGACAGAATGGTGGGGCTGATGAGGATCTAATTGATCGTATAGCTGCAAGGGAGAGATTCCTTTATGAAGCTGAAGCTAGGGAGATGAATCAGGTTTTTCACATGGGCGAAGCTCATTATTTTTCTTCTGATCGGAAGTCTGGTTCTGCAATGAAGAATAATGAGGTAAATTCCTCAAGTTTTTTTGTGTCCTCAGTTCCTCACTGTGGGGAGGACTGTATTTGGAGATCAGACTTGATAATAAGCTTCGGGGTGTGGTGTGTCCACCGTATTCTTGACTTCTCACTTTTGGAGAGCCGGCCAGAGCTTTGGGGGAAATACACCTATGTGCTCAATCGCCTCCAGGTAATTTGCCTGAAGAGATTGTTTTTTTTTTCCCTAAATCAGAATGCCCAAGTCTGCTCTCTTTTCACATGCACTCAAAAAGTTGCTTGTGGGATTGTCGACTGTTTCATGTCTCAATAAGAAATAGCATGTAATGTGTATGCTCTTAAGTGGTAATCCTTTGTTGTGATCACATGGGGAGCCTGCTTCAAAATGGTGTACATTTGTCATGTAGAGCCCATCCAATTAGCAGACATTATAATATGGGTGTTTGTTCCATGTGTAATGATATACTGTCACAACCTTGGGGCCACAGAAAACACTCGTGTGGCTTATAGACCATTTATAACTCATCCAGTTGTCTGCAGAGTTAGGTGTGTTGTTTGTGACCTTTTTTTGTTGTGACAGTATCATTTCTCTTGTTGCATACCGTCATCTGCTGACAAAGCTACAAATTGTCTTTTCTTTCTTCCCTCCCGCCCTCCCTATAGTTTCTTCATTTCACTGGATTTTATATTGTGAGCAGGGTATAATTGATCCAGCTTTTGCAAAGCCTCGTAATCCCAAGGCCCCATGCTTTTGCCTTGAACTTCCCGTGGCACACCAGCAGAAGTCTAGCCCACCTCTTTCCAATGGGATGCTGCCCCCTGCTGCAAAACCAGGAAGGGGAAAATGCACAACTACATCAGTGTTGCTTGATCTTATCAAAGATGTGGAGATTGCAGTTTCTAACCGAAAAGGACGTACCGGAACTGCAGCTGGGGATGTGGCTTTCCCAAAGGGAAAGGAAAATTTGGCTTCTGTTCTTAAACGCTACAAGCGTAGATTATCCAACAAACCAGTTGGCACTCAGGAAGGGACTAGTTTACGCAAGATTCCCCAGTCAGCACCTTATAACTCGTAGCATTTTGGGCACAATATGCATTAACAAAACCAGTGTTCGTTGGGCTGTTTTATTTTGTGAAGCAGCTCATGCTATCAGGACTGTTTTTGTCTAGGTGTATCAAATTCCTTGGAGCAGATTTTCTTTCCTTTTTATGTTACATACACGTAGGGTAAGAATTACTGTATGTAATTGCAGCAAATCAAAGGGAAAAAAATGGTTAGATGGAAACTGACATCTGCACTGTTGCTGGCTTAATTTTCATTGCGTACAGGGGTTGGTTGGTTGGAATATCAAACCTGATCATTCAAACAAAAATATTCGACTGCCAAGCCAGGTGTTATTCCGTTAAGTCAATTGTTTCTCACTTTTTCATGTCATTTACTTATCTCTTTCAGGAGTGAGCTTGCATGTTTTCCGTAAGAGTTGGTGCTCTGTAACTCATGACGCTCAAAACGAAGGCAGAGAATAGTTTGAAGATAATACCAAATTAGGGATGAAATGAACCATTTTTTTTTCTGTTAAGAGTATCTTCGGCTTAATTTGCATTTATCTTGAATTTTAAAAATACAATCTACATTGGAAAATGAATAAATTTAATTTCAAGACAAACATTCTAATTTTAACTGGCAATAACTTTTTTTTGTCCCTTTTGTTTATTGCTGAACAAGTATTTCTAGAGGATTCTATTGTCTTTACCTAAATATAAAAACATCAGAAAGGAGAATACATAAATTGAATTTGCATACAACAATCTACTCCAACATAAATGAACTCTTTTCATCCACTTTTTAATTATGTAAACAAAGACAATTTCATTACCTTTGCGTTCAAGTTATTGAATAGGGCTTGCAATTACTTTGGATTTTGTCCACCGCGAGAGAAGTTATATATTTCTTTTGTAATATCGTAGATGTGAATGGTAATATGACCTTTGATGCAAATAAGAGTTGAGAAGGCAGGCACCAATAATTACCTAAAGCAACAGGCATGTTGTTGAGTTGTTGGAAGGTCAAAAATCCAATAATAATGTAATCACGACTTGAGGGTCGGGGGTGAAATTATATTTATTCTTTAAATGACACGAGTGATTGAACTTCACGCTCCCAATTCTCCAATCAAATAGGTGACACGTGGAATACAAGTCACCTCCGACTTCCTTGGAACCTTGCTTACAATATCAGCTTTCTTCACTGCCCGATTCTTTGCTAATTAAGGGACTGTCTCTTGGCCTTCATTCCCTCTGATATTTGATTCACAAACAGGTACGAACTCTAATCTCCTATTTCAATTAATCAACAAAATCCTCCTGCTTTCAGTTTTTTCTTAATTAAATATCATATCCCCCCATCACAATCTTCTTCATAATCATATCCCATGTCCTCGCTTCAATTCGCTTCTCTTCGTTTCCAGTTATAGGACTATTAAATGAAAATACATAAATAAATAACTTTTCTTTTTCAGATAAACTCTGGTATCTAGTTTCAGTTGAGAATGGGATTGGTGGTCATAATATCGTTGCCCATGATCTTGATCATCTTGATCCTGGCTCTGGCATGTTATCTTTGCGGCAGGTCAAAGGGTCGACGAGAGTCATCTGCCTACCCCCAAGTATTATGGGCCTCCCCCTCCCCAACCTGAGGCCCAATCCAAACAACCTGAGGCCTAGAATGCTACCTCATTTGAAAAGCTTAGGCAAATTGTGATCACCAACAGGCAAGGCAACAACTCAGTTGAGTTTGGTGAATGGTTAATTGGTAACACGTCCTACTATTTCCCAACATACTAGATCTGCTCCTCTGTCTACCTTTCTCTTTTTTATTTATATGGTAAATTTTACATTTAAAGTATGATGTTGTTAATGATGAAATAGAAGATATGTATTAAATCATAATGCATTGTGTTATATCATCGTAATATTACGTATTAAGAATATTATTTAAATTAAATTATTAATTACTTTATTTCTATTTATTTTGTTACTTTTTTGGTTTTTATGTGGGTAATATTATTTGTACATAATTTTTTTTATTTTAATTATTAATATATTATAAAAAATGATAATAAAAATGTTAAATAATAATATAATATATCAATAATTAAAAAAAAATGTATATGTGATTAGTTTCTTCACATAAATTAATCTTGATGTTGCAGTTGAAAGTGATTTAGGAGTATATTTTTATTTAATTTTAAAAATATGATACTCTTTGGGTTAGATTTATATTATGTAATATTTTTTATTAAAAAAATAATACATAACACAAATTTAATAAAAATATATATTATATTTTTGTAACCCAACACCCTTTTTATGGTAGGTAGAAAAAACCAAAAACCTACACACCCCACTGTAAGTGTTATAGGCTAGCAAAATCATAATTTAATAAAAAACCGCCCACAGATTAAACAAGGTTTTTTTTTTTGGTTGTTACCGACTTACAACTAAAAAAGATTAGTACCCTTTGAGATGGCCATCATGATTCGACCATATCATATGAGCAACATGATTCAACATATTTAATCCTGTAGCTCATATAAGTTAGAACGATTTTGATAAACTTAGTTATATTGTTGGACAACATACAACAATATAACCAAATTTAAATGTCAAAAATTAGATATTATTATTTACGTTTTAATTTACTTGTTTATTTTTAAATAAAACAATGGATAAATGGATAATCATGTAATTTAAAACATTAGCTTATAGTTCAGTTTTAAATTTTGATATTGAACTAAGCAAGGTCCAAGGCCTGCAGTGACTGACATGGCGTTACCTGCAACTCATATTTGACTGACTCTTAAGAAATACTGTTCCAAGTCAACAAAGTAGAGCGCCTTTATTTCTTAAAAATAAAATATTGCAAATATAAAGCATACTACTACTCAGCAGTCAGCAGTCAGCAGTCAGCAGTCAGCACTGACTCCCTTCATAATATTATTAATATTCAAATCAGTAAATTGTAATTCAGAAATCCTTGCTTGACTTCTAATTTTTATATTATAAAAAATAAAATACAAAATCAGTCCCTTGACTTGAACGAACGGGCACTCCTCCTTCCTCTTCCTCTTCCACTCCCACCATCACCCACCATTACCAACCTCTCCACTATCTTTCTCATTCCATGATCCATCCATCTCTCGTCACTTTATTCCATTTTTTATATCGTCTCATATATGTCTCCTACCTAGCTAACTACATTTTAACATTCCAAATCAGAATGCATCTAATCATGTTTTATGTGACAGGACAATTATTTTATCTGTATCATAGTCGTTCGCAGTCGTCTGTATTTAATTAGATAGCTACAATTCTTTTAATATATATATATATATGTATAAAGGCATGCATAATTATAATTATGAACACGATTTAATTGATAGAATTCAGATAAAAAAATACATTATTAATAATACACTATTTGAAGATAGGTGAGGTTTCAGGTGTCAGGTTTCAGGTTTTTACCTGTTCAATGTTCATCTGTTTCTACTGCTCACCAACCACTTCCTTTTCGCTAGGTGCCATCAGATCCTTAACATCATCCAACGGTACCAATTACTTTTCCACCAACCCCCCTCCCCCTGGGTGCTCCTTCTGCCTTTCTGCCACCCCTTTTGCCCACCTACCCAACCCACAACGTTAAAAATAAAAAAAAGGAAAATAATAATAAGACCAACTTACGTTTTTGAAACACAAAAACAGTCGTACTGGTACACCTCCCAACTCCCAAACCTTCTATATAACTCCGATCTCCCCATCTTACCCACTCAGGAAATCCCAATCTTCATTCCCAAGGTTCCCTCTCTTCTTTCCACTTCTCCTCTCCTTAAACTCACGCTTCATTTTCAGAGCTAAAACCCAACGTTTTCCTGCCCTTTTCGCTCTCCCCTTCACTACCATTCTTTCATATTCATCAACATGGAAACCATCACTAGCTCCATCGACAGCTTCTGCTTGAGTAGTGGGGGAGCTGACCCGCTCAACTGGGGTGCAGCCGCTGAGTCACTCAAGGGTAGCCACTTGGACGAGGTGAAGCGCATGGTGGCGGAGTACCGGAAGCCGGTGGTCCGCCTCGGTGGCGAGACACTCACCATCTCACAGGTGGCCGCCATCGCCGCCCATGACCAAGGTGTCAAGGTGGAGCTCTCGGAATCGGCAAGGGCTGGTGTTAAGGCCAGCAGTGACTGGGTCATGAATAGCATGAGCAAGGGCACGGATAGCTATGGTGTTACCACTGGCTTTGGTGCAACCTCGCACAGGCGAACAAAACAAGGTGCTGCCTTGCAGCAAGAGTTGATTAGGTACGGGAATCGGTGCCTCATTGTCTATACTCGTATACCTCCACTTCATCTCTTTCTTCCTTTTTTTATTTAGAAAAATCAGATGATCTAGGAAATTTCAACTTAATTGTAAAGAATTTCGTTAACTATAAAATGTCATAATTAAGAAAACATATTAATGGGTTGGCTTACCGTACTAAGTTGGTGTGGTGGTCGTACTGGTTTAGCGTCCTAACTCCTATCTTTGACCATATGCTCGGTCGTTCTTAAATGGATTTAATTTATAATTAACAGAGTTGAACTACAAAGAAAGATCCTTATTGTTTGCTAATTGTTGTTCAGGTTTTTGAACGCTGGAATATTTGGCAACGGCACAGAATCATACCACACTCTGCCACACTCAGCAACCAGAGCAGCCATGCTGGTGAGAATCAACACACTTCTCCAAGGGTACTCAGGCATTCGATTTGAAATCTTAGAAGCTATAACCAAGCTCCTCAACCACAACATTACCCCATGCTTGCCACTTCGTGGGACAATCACTGCTTCTGGTGATCTCGTCCCTCTTTCTTACATTGCCGGTTTGCTAACTGGCCGACCCAACTCCAAAGCCGTTGGACCCACCGGAGAAGTTCTTAGTCCCAAGGAAGCTTTCCAATTGGCAGGTATCGAATCTGAGTTCTTTGAGTTGCAGCCCAAGGAAGGCCTTGCCCTTGTTAACGGCACTGCAGTTGGTTCTGGTTTAGCTTCTATGGTTCTTTTTGAGGCAAACATACTAGCTGTGTTATCTGAAGTTATCTCAGCAATTTTCGCTGAGGTGATGCAAGGGAAGCCTGAATTTACAGACCATTTGACACATAAGTTGAAGCACCACCCTGGCCAAATTGAGGCTGCTGCTATCATGGAACACATTTTGGATGGGAGCTCCTATATTAAAGCAGCTAAGAAGTTGCACGAAACGGATCCCCTGCAAAAGCCTAAACAGGATCGCTATGCCCTTCGAACTTCACCCCAATGGCTTGGTCCTCTAATTGAAGTAATCAGATACTCCACCAAATCAATTGAGAGGGAGATCAACTCAGTGAACGACAACCCTTTGATTGATGTTTCAAGGAATAAGGCCTTGCACGGTGGAAATTTCCAGGGAACCCCAATTGGAGTCTCCATGGACAACACACGTTTGGCTCTTGCATCCATTGGAAAACTCATGTTTGCTCAATTTTCTGAGCTAGTCAATGATTTCTACAACAATGGGTTGCCATCGAATCTCTCTGCCAGTAGAAATCCCAGCTTGGACTATGGTTTCAAGGGCGCTGAAATTGCCATGGCATCTTACTGCTCTGAACTCCAATATCTTGCAAACCCAGTAACAAGCCACGTCCAAAGTGCTGAGCAACACAACCAAGATGTGAACTCTTTGGGTTTGATTTCATCTAGAAAAACAAATGAAGCTATTGAGATCCTGAAGCTCATGTCTTCCACATTTTTAATTGCACTTTGCCAAGCAATTGACTTGAGGCATTTGGAGGAGAATTTGAAGAACACAGTCAAGAGCACTGTAAGCCAAGTTGCAAAGAGAACTCTTACTACGGGGGACAATGGAGAACTCCACCCTTCCAGGTTTTGTGAGAAAGATTTGCTGAAAGTGGTTGATAGGGAGTATGTATTTGCCTATATCGATGACGCTTGCAGCGCTACATACCCGTTGATGCAAAAACTAAGGCAAGTACTTGTGGATCATGCATTGGCAAATGCCGATAATGAGAAGAACTTGAACACATCAATCTTTCAGAAGATTGGAACTTTTGAGGAGGAGTTGAAGACTCTCTTGCCAAAGGAGGTTGAAAGTGCAAGGATAGCATACGAGAACGGCAATACAATAATTCCAAACAAGATTAAGGAGTGCAGGTCTTACCCATTGTACAAGTTTGTAAGAGAGGAGTTGGGAACTGGGTTGCTAACTGGAGAAAAGACCAGGTCACCAGGCGAGGAATGTGACAAAGTGTTCACAGCGTTGTGCCAGGGTAAGATTATTGATCCTCTTCTGGAATGCCTTGGCGAGTGGAACGGTGCCCCTCTTCCAATCTGTTAGTTCAATCATTTACTCTGGGAAATGTTTTCGTTATATATCTTAATTTGTATGTGTAGTGATACAAATTTGGTTTGTATGGTGAGGATGCAAATCAATCTTGAAAGCTTTGTTTGTTCCCTTGATATTACATGAACCTTGTACTCTATACTGTAATAGAATTTCAGATGTTGGCCATCGCTTTGTGTGCCAATATAACGTAAAAAGAATTGTTCTTCCTTAAGGATGCTTCTTCTGAATGTCAATATAATCTTCACAATGTAATACAGTTCATTGATGGTGGTGGTAGATTCAGAGTTGATAATGGTCGTGAAATATTTTCTAACTCGTATATTCTTGACACTTTCCCCACTGAATTGGAAGAATGCTCAGAGAACCCACCAATTTTTTTTTTTTTTTTACTGGAGGTTATCTGACACTCTGACCATTAAGCGGCAAAAACCCAGAAGTTTCTTCACCCTTGTAGGGACGCTACGCCGAATCAATGGAAGTTGTCAAAACTTTTTTTTTTTATTGAAAAGGATTATTATTGGATATTTTAAAAATAATTAAATGTCAACAAATATTTGAGAGTAACTCTATTCATTTCAATAATAAATTGTTTATTTTTTTATTATCTAAAAACATGTTTTGAAATATGATAAATTATCTTAAATTTTTATAAATATATAAAATATTTAATTTAATTTTAATATTAATATTATATAAATAAAAAATAAATATATTTTTACATATTTATAAGATAATATATGTTATTTGAAAAAAAAAACGAAAGCCTGAAACAAAGCGTAGGAGTATCCGAAACCCAAAGCACTAAGCTTTAGCACTTTGAGAAATTCACACGTGGGACCGGTAAAAAGAGGAATAATATTCGTATCCAAACCCACAGGGCCCATCCCTAAAATTTAAATTACCAATCCAATCATTAATTTTTATTTTTTTTAAATATAAATTTTTTATAATTTATATATAATGATATATTTATAAAAATGATTTAAATTTTTTTAAAAATAACTTTTAAACTAAATAAAATATCTATTATTTTTAAAATTTACGAGATTAAGTAAATATAATTTTTATATTTTTAAGAATAAAATTTGTAAGAACCATATTTTTTTAAGAATTATGTTTTCTATAAAAAATTTTATTTTTTTTCCGTAGCAAACACTCCAGTAAAATAAGAAAAAATGACGGAAGAATATCTTTACTCCGTAAAGAAAAGTGCGCAACGAACGCAGAAAACTGTTCCTAGCCAAAATATTCGAAGTGGAACTTTTTGATTGGCCAGACGTTTAGCGAACCCGGCATTCGAGGCTTCAAATATTTTGAACCACTATACTACGAGTAATATTAACAGTAATTGTAATAAGGAACGAATTTCTCTCTCTCCCATCTCTCGGTCATCGTCAACAATGGCTTCTCCCCTCCTGAGACGAACCCTTGGAAGCCGCACTACCCAAATCTTCTCTTTGCAAAACTCTAGGGTTTTCTCTTCTGTTTCTACTCCGATCCGGGCCACTCTTTTCCCTGGCGATGGCATCGGTCCCGAGATCGCCGACTCCGTCAAACAGGTTCGTCTTTTTCATTACTATCACTCTCTCTTTCCTTCCCTTACTTCCATTTCCACGCTCTCTCCTTTTCCATATAAGATAATTGATAATGAGATGTAGTTATCAGGACGTGTGTTGCTGATAGATATTCTTCCATATTAGCTATCCCAATCCAACTGAGGCTTGGAGGTTTTATTTTACCTTCAATTCATGAAATCCAATATTGGTATTTGTGAATTCACCCGATTTCAAAGTCTATCTAAATCATGGTGTAATTGGTCAAATAAATTCCATTTGGTTGCGGCTGAAAGTGATTGATATATGCTCTTTATTCCTGCTAATCTCTCTTGCTATGTATGCTTCTGCTATTGTTCAAACACTTTTGGATTTAATGTAATACACTGTCAATTGTTATAATTGCAATAATTAGGTATTTAAATCAGCTGAAGTACCAATAGAATGGGAAGAGCACTATGTTGGGGACCAAATTGACCCTCGAACACAGAGTTTTTTAACATGGGAAAGTTTAGAATCAGTAAGGCGAAATGGGGTTGGCTTGAAAGGGCCAATGGCCACTCCGATTGGAAAAGGGCATCGTTCATTAAACCTTACTCTGAGGAAAGAACTTAATTTGTATGCCAATGTTCGACCTTGCTATAGCCTTCCTGGCTACAAAACTCGCTATGATGATGTAAATCTGATCACTATCCGTGAAAATACGGAAGGGGAGTACAGTGGACTTGAACATCAGGTAAGTTTCCCTGCAATTGATTGTAAATACTATCATTAAATTTTTAATTGATATAATCTTGACTCCCTGCCCCATTTTCTGGTGACAGGTTGTGAGAGGCGTAGTAGAGAGTCTTAAAATCATTACACGTCAAGCCAGTTTAAGGGTGGCTGAGTATGCTTTTCACTATGCCAAGGCACACGGAAGAGAGAGGGTATCTGCAATACACAAAGCCAACATTATGCAAAAGACTGATGGTCTTTTCCTCAAGGTCCACCAATACATGCAAAAGTTTATAAGATATTTTTATTCATGATTCATGAATCCATATTTTAACTTTTTATATTTCAATCATTTTTAGTGTTGTCGTGAGGTTGCAGAGAAGTACCCTGAGATAAAATATGAGGAAGTTGTCATTGACAATTGCTGCATGATGGTATGGATTCTCCCAATATAAATATTGGTGAATTGGATGTGTGATGCAACTGCATTTGAGAAACTCTTTTTGAGTATCATGAGAGGAATGACACTGGTTATTTTTTACCCATCCACAGCTTGTGAAAAATCCAGCACTCTTTGATGTATTAGTGATGCCTAATCTCTATGGTGATATTATCAGTGACCTTTGTGCCGGTTTAATTGGGGGATTGGGCTTAACACCAAGGTACTTTCATGTTTTAGTAAAAAAAAATGTAGAATGTCACAACTAAACCTTCTGACATGATTTTATATCACTTGTAGCTGCAACATTGGTGAGGGAGGTATTGCACTTGCTGAGGCTGTACATGGTTCAGCACCTGATATTGCTGGAAAGGTAAGCTGTGGAAAGAATTGTTCAATCTTACCTTGTATAAATAAATAGCACAGGCTTTTGCCACCATCCTGATCAAGGGAGGATTTACTAGTTTAATGTTGAAACACAGTTACTATAGCTTAGGTTGTAGTCAAGTTGAACTGAGCTGAACATTAAAGACCTATTCGGATGTTTTGGAAAAAAAAAAGGTCTTTTATAGAAGGAAAAGTTGGTTTTAAAAAAATAAGGTATTTTATCAAACGGAGATGATGTTTTACATTTGAATACAGTAATTAAGAAGGATTTCTATTTCTCCTTCTGCCAATGTCCTTAATTGAAGAAGTTAAAAAATTTATCTTCTCCTTAAAGTTAAAAAACTCTTTTATTTCAATTTCTCTTTTGTTAAAAGGAGATCCAAATAATTCAAGTTTTTTCACTAGACTTTTTTTTAAAAAAAAAAAATTCCTTCTCCCCAAAATAAAGGAGAAAGGGCCCTAAGTACTTTGGACTCAGCTTTTTTAATGGACGAGTTTTAACCTATGCTCAAATTTGGTTAATTTAATAAACAAGATTGTCAAGGTCACTCATTAGGCCTGTTTTATGTTGAAATATTTTCTTTCTTTCATTTTAAGCTTAAAAGAGGCCTAAATGAGCTGCATTGAAGCTTAAATAGACGAGCCAAGATGATCCAAGTGAAGCTTTAGGCAGCTTTACCGCTAAAAGCTCTGCTTGACTACAGCCCTAACTGGCTACTGGAAATGGATAGTTTTCCTTTTGTATCTTAGGCCTAACATCTATGCACAATGTTTAGTTATTGACGTGGAACAAGTTACCCTGGAGGTTTTTGGTCAAACTAGATCATTAGAAAAAGTCTAGAAAATAGTTAATTCTGAATGTGCCTTTAGTTTTGCTGCTGTTTTACGGCTTCTTTTAGCTCTTTTCTGTCATTGTAGCATGTGTGGTATCTATTTGTTATGCTTTCTGGTAGTCTGTCTCTGTTTTGTAATTTCAGTTAAGTATGGAGGGTAATATAGTACTTTGGCCCATGTAAACTCCTGTAATACTGTTTGATGTAAATTTTCGAATTAGAAATTACAATATTCAGATCAGAATTCCACTGCTACAGTGTTTCGTAGCCTTTCTCTTGCAACCCGATAGGGATTGTTGCAGAATCTTGCGTTTGCAAGAATAGATTTTTGGGCTTCGCGTTTTGCATCAGTTATAGATATTCAGAAGTACCTCAAACTTCTATAAAATGCTGCATATTGCAAAAATAGTGAGAAGGAAAAGCATTTTCATTAAATTTGAAGTATATTGTTGTTGCTTAGCCATGTTTCCTCTTGATTTTCATAGAACTTGGCGAATCCAACTGCTTTGCTGCTGAGTGCTGTCACAATGTTGCGCCATTTGAAGCTCCATGACAAAGCGGGGCAGATTCAAAACGCCATCCTCAACACAATTGCAGAAGGAAAGTATCGAACTGGTGACCTTGGTGGCAGTTCAACAACAACTGAATTTACAAAAGCAATTTGTGATCATCTTTAAAAATTTGATTTGGAATCAGCAAGAAGTGTTGCTTGTGATATTTTTTCAGCCAATTTCCAATATTTAACCCAGTTTTTCCCGAAGAGTTGGATTAGATCAGATTAATGGAAGCTCATCCAAGTAGTGTCCTAACAACCAACGACTAGGAATGGGCAGTCACAGCTTCAGATATTCTGGCAATATTCTTGCACTGGTTTTATTTTCCCTCAGAACTACGAGTTTGAAGGAGAAATGGAAGCTTTCAGCCATCTTACCTCATTTTAATGATATTGCACCATCTGTCGTGATTATATTCCGTCAATGACGGTAGTAATACGACGACGACGCATTGGGACTACTGTTCCTGTGGCCTTTTTCTACCGCTGAGGAAGAAACTCAGTTGCATCAGTAGAAAAGTTTACTGTCTAGAGCTGGGAATGTTAATATGTGGTGCGGACACAAGCTTCTAATAATGTAATTTCTTCTTTACAGAGTACTCACAATGAACTTCTGATTTTATTTTGAGAAAGGAATTTTTTTTACAATAGAAAAATAAACTTTATTATCATTAAAGAATAAATTTATATTAGTAAAACATATATAAAAAAAGATAACCCTAACATGATACTGTAATTTTCTAAAAATGTTGTAAAATTATACTGAGATAATTCAAAGAAAAAACCTAAATGTCATGAATAAATTTGGTTGAAGACACTTATTTAATGCATTCTGAGAAAATATGTACTTAGGTTACTGTAATTTCGACGAGGAACTTGAATAATTTACAAGAAGCGTTAAATTTAAACTCTTGTATTATGATTTGTACAAAAAGATAAAAGAGAATATGTATTTATGAAGGAGGTCTTGTTGAGGTTTTAAATCATTAATTAAGAAATTGATAGTATGGCCCATATTCTGTATTAATGCCTCCTGCACCCTGTATGTTTTAAAGATAGTATTGCTTAATTGAAAACGTTGAAAATAAATATTTTAAAGTATATGGTACACTTTTAAAAATAAAGTGCCAAATAAATTGTCACTCATAATCGAAAGATTAATACTTAAAATTTTATAAAATATAAACAATGTGATAATTATGTATTAACATGTACAAATTACTTTCTTTTCTTTTATCTTTTAGTAAAACATATATAAAAAAATAACATAGTATGACTTAAGATTATCTAATATCAAAATTACTTACAGTTGCACATGTACATATATTTCAGTTAGCTGTTAGTACAATTGTTATTTTTAGCTTTATGGGCTATATGGTCATCTCATGAAGGAGAAAACAATGGCGTAAAAAGAGAAAGTTGATGGAATAGTGACCAAAGCTTGATCAGTGTGCCATACATTTCCAGCCGTAGGGCCTAAATTCAACTTTGTTGGTAAGAGATGGTGGGTCCGAGGAGCTCCAATCTCCACTCAACCAAATCTTTTGAGCCTCTATAAATTAGTCATTTGTTTCGTCGTCGGCAGATCTGAATCTCACTTAACCCACCTTCACTCCCGAACTCTCGCCTCCCTCTGCTCTGTGCTCAGCTCTCTCCCACAAATGGCGTACGAAGGCATTCTCCTCGGGATGGGTAACCCTCTCCTTGACATCTCAGCAGTTGTGGATGAAGAGTTCTTGCAGAAGTACGTCAGATCTCACTTTGCACCTCATTTTCTTGCTTCGTCTCGGAATCTTGATCTGTATTTCAGATCTAGATTTATTCTACTCGTCGGTGTCTTTTAGAAACCCTATGAAAACCAATGGTTTTGTGCTTGCTTGATGTGTCTTTTAAATTGACATGAAAGAAGTTTCATCTTCCTCCTCAAATGTTACTTTTTTTGCGTTATGAAGAAATTAAGTTTCACTGATTAGTTCTACATCTCTCTATGATGTGTTTTTTTTGTCAGCACTCTATGATGTTCAACAGTGCATTTTTGCATTAATACATTAAGGGCTTGAAGTTGGACGACCCTGCATGTTTGATGCATTAAGGAAAAGTGGGAACTCATCACTTAATTTTAGTTTGTATATGAATAAAATTTGGGGGAGTGTTAGTCTGGAGTTGGACAAGATGTTAACTATTGGATTCTGTTTTAAATGTATTTTATTATATTAGTATTCAGCATCATTCTGAAATTCGAGAAGAATATTCAAGAAGTTCAGCGAATAATTAAAATAATTCATTTAAAGCAAAATTTCTCGGGTTAAATCTCACTGTTCTGAGTTATTTGACTTGATTTATGTGACAGATATGGCATCAAGTTGAACGATGCAATTCTTGCGGAGGAAAAGCACAAGCCTATGTAAGAGATCTCTTTCGAATTTTATTTTACATCCTGGTTGATATTATTCACTGTGCAAGTTATGCTTGACATCATTTACAATTGGAAATCGTCATCCTGCAAGTCTCAGTTTCCTTCGTCAAGTTTATTCAGGCGTGATTAATATGAAATATTAAAGTTTATTGTTCAAAACATTAAAGTTTTGGTTAATTGACGTTTTAAAGTTTCATTTTAGTTTCACCCAGTAGAATTTCAAATATGATATTTTTTGTTTCATCATTAGGATCACACTACATTATGGTACTGTAGCTTGTCCCTTGTGTGCTTGAATTTTATAAACATGCCAGTTTGATGTGCTTCTTGGGTTCCATGGATCTATCGATATACTTATACTCATATTTCACTGTTACACCCTACACACCACCTGATAGCTATAAGGAAACTATAAAGTTTTGGGAAATTCTATGTTACTATGGGGATACTACTTCTCTAGAGCATGTGTGGGGCCCGTGTGGGGCCTGTATGCTCTAGAGAGGTAGTAGCAATACTACCGTTGTAGGATTGCTATGTCAAAAGTTTAGGCATCTCTCCTCACTAAATACTCAATGGGTTGCATTTTTTCCTCATTGTAAATTAATGATGTAATAATTAGTTGGACATTGAAGTGATTGTTCCCTCCAGTTCTGACTAGTTTTAGGTATCTCTCTCTCACCATCCCCTACTATTTTCTGTTTATCATAATGGTTATTGGACCGTTTCTGATAAGACAGGATATTTTATGAACTAATATGATCATACAATCAATTCAGGTACGAAGAAATTGCTACAAAATATAACGTGGAGTACATTGCTGGAGGTGATGCATTCGATATGACATAATTGATTCACTATTTAACGTCATCAGTACACTTCCAGAAAACAAAAATGGAAAATTATAAGTTCACATTTCCTGATGACAATATCTATAATTCTTATTGGCAGGTGCTACTCAGAATTCAATCAAGGTTACGCAGGTATGTACTTACCTTTTGTTGGTGGTAAGCAGAGTCTGGAAAAGTTGCAGTCAAAGTAATTTACTATTTGCCTTTGCCTCTTTTAGTGGATGCTTCAAATACCCGATGCAACAAGTTTCATCGGTTGCATAGGAAAGGATAAGTTTGGAGAGGAGATGAAGAAGAACTCAAAACTTGCTGGTGTAAATGTAGGTTTCAACTTGTCTTCTCCTTTCTTTGCCATCTGCTTCTCTGAACTAGACCCTTGATTCTAGTTTTTGAAATTAATTTATTCATTCAACTATAAGGTTCACTATTACGAAGATGAAACTACACCTACTGGAACTTGTGCTGTTTGTGTACATGGCGGTGAAAGGTCAGATACTTAAGCTTACCTCGATTATTTTTGAACAAAAATTTATTATTCATGCTTCTTTTAAAGATAGTGTACATCTATAGCTTGATATTTACTTGATTGAAAAATAATTGTCAAAGTCTGTTGGATATCTGCCCCTTTTAAAATGTTGGATTGAATCTAACTATAGGTCTCTTGTTGCCAATTTATCGGCTGCAAATTGCTACAAGTCTGAGCATTTGAAGAGACCAGAAAACTGGGCATTAGGTATCCTGGTGGTCTATGCAGGCTCTCCCTTCCTTCTTTCTCTCCTTCATCTTTGAGTAATTCTAGGTGAATGGCATATGTGATTGTGTAATATTTTCTTAAACAGTTGAAAAGGCAAAGTATTTCTATATTGCCGGCTTTTTCCTCACTGTATCACCAGATTCCATACAGCTAGTTGCTGAACATGCAGCTGCAAACAACAAGGTAAGATATGCTTAAAAATTGGCAATCCATATTTACTAGCAGTTTCTGAGATTTTTCTATTTTATTTTGGTATGCAGGTCTTCACGATGAACCTTTCTGCCCCGTTTATCTGTGAGTTCTTCAGGGATGTACAGGAAAAAGTTCTGCCGTAAGGATCTTTCTCTGTTAAATTCGAATGAAAAAATTTACATATTGATCTAATAGATTCCCTTTTGTGGGATTCAGGTATATGGACTTTGTTTTTGGAAATGAGACTGAAGCAAGAACATTTTCTAAAGTTCATGGCTGGGAGGTAATCATAATTTAGCAAATTTGCCGACTTGCAGTTTTGGGGTTTAAATACTGACCTGTTAGCTCTCTTCCTATTGACTAGACTGATAATGTCGAGGAGATAGCTCTAAAGATTTCCCAGTGGCCCAAGGCATCGGGAACACACAAAAGGATAACTGTTATCACACAGGGTGCAGATCCTGTGTGTGTTGCTGAGGATGGGAAGGTGAAGTTGTACCCTGTGATAAAATTACCTAAAGAGAAACTAGTTGATACAAATGGAGCAGGTACTTATCCTATTGCTAGTGGGAGTTCAATTGTGGAACAAAGTTGTATATGCAATTGAGTGCTTAAATTCTTGAATATAAAATTTCTTTGCCACGGTCCGGATATGTGCTCATAATATTGGTGCAATCTATAATTATCTCATATATATTCCATTTTGAAAAGTAGACCATGCAACCAATATGGAAAGCCATGGTATTTATTACTGAGGCATTACCAGGAATATATCGTGGTAGTTGCATGCAAGATAATTTTGTCCACCCAACATGCTAGTGAAAGATGTTGATATACACTTGTTTTGTGTTTGTAGGAGATGCATTTGTTGGAGGATTTCTTTCACAATTGATTCAGGAGAAGCCCATTGAAGAATGCGTGAGAGCTGGCTCTTATGCAGCAAATGTTATCATCCAAAGGTCCGGCTGCACTTACCCAGAGAAGCCTGATTTTCATTGAGATCTCCTTTCTCCCCGTACTGGTGCCGTCATGAAGTTTTGATTGTTGAGAAGCCTTTTGTTGTATTTTGATTTTGATAATTGTATGTCTAATTACTTGATGTGGTCATTATGATGGCTATATTCGTTTGGGATTTTGAATCACCGGCTAGGGAAAATAGGGGAACAAAATCTCAAATAAGTCAGACGTAATGTAGTCCTAATAAGGGTATGTTCAATCTTTTTCTTCGTTTTGCTGTGGATTCTGTTATAACGTCTTTCTAATGGATAAATTGCGTTCGTATTTTGTAGTTTTACTCTTGTCGAAACGTTGCTGCTTCGGTTGAGTATAGGCGGATAGAGATTATATTTTGAATGCTTTTGGTCTGCGGGGAAAGTTTTACTAATAAAATATTTATTTTGATGGCGCCAAAACTCATCTGTGTCTTTTCAATGAACTTAGCTTCTTTTCCAAGTAGTTATCTTATTCTGCATTGGAGTAGATAAAGTTTTTATTATATTGGACTCTTCTACGAGCGTCAACATTGAAGCAGATGAAGTTTCTATGATACTGGAATCTTCTACTCGCAAGTCTCAAGGGTATGGAGATGTTATTGGTCAAAATTTTTGTTGTATATGCCAAGGATTTCGAAATTTCAAAAGAAAATATGAAGAAGTTGAAAGAGTCCATGGAGATTGAAGAAGAGATTGTAAAGCAAAGATGGCAATAAAGACGGAAGAAAGAAGTTTTGAATGGAGATGCTACAGTCTACACCTCTTGTTGATTATTTAGAGAAGCCTTCATTTTTTTGTTCCATTCAAGTTGCTCCAATCATAGGAGTTAACCATCATTATCAGACTACAATATTTGGTGATGAAACACGAGTCATTTGTTTGGAGGAGCAATATCGCGCATATTGCCAAATGCTCCACACTAATTCTCATTATATACAGGAGTCGCATTTTTAGTTTGAGCCAACTTGAGCAAAAAGGCTGCATAAATTGAGGTGATTATATTGTCCATTTCATTTTGTTTTTCAATATTGATATGAATCCTTTACTTATGATGATTTTTTCTTCTATACAACAACTAGGAGGATTTGTTCATTTTTTTTTACAGGAAATGTTAAATCCGCTTCATTACTTAATTACTTGAAGATCAGTGGCAGCATCCAGGATCGATATTGAATATATTAAGATAAAAGGAATCTCATATTATTACATTTTACCTTTTTCTGTTTGCACTGATTTAGCTTTTTGATTCTATGTAATGAAGTTTTCGTATGGAGTAGAATGCAAATTATTTTGCTTGAAGTTTATGCTTTTAATTTTTGTTCATATCAAGTTAATTTATTAAAATAATTGGTGAGAATTTATTTAAAATGTTTTGTAAATTTTTTCATTTATAACTCATCCTAAGTCAAATGTTAATTTTTAATTTTTTTACTAACATTTGTAATTATATCATAATAATTAAAATACAAATTATAAGATAAAAACTGTAAAATTATAAATAGAGTCCAATAGAATAAAAATTACAAAATAATTATCTACATAGAAAGTTGATGATAACTATCAGTTTAAAAGAAGCTAAAATGATTGATAATAATATATATCAATTTTGGTGCCATCGAAATAAATATTTTATTAGTAAAACTTTCTCCACACACAATATCTACTAAGTTCTGCGCGTCAGAAATGGTGGAGTGTTGTTTGGCGATGGTGCTAATGACTTTGATAGAGAAAGTGAAAGGATGGATGTGTTATTTTGTATAATAATTTTTTTTATTATGTACATTTTTATTAAAATTATTATGTTTAATATAAAATTAATTATTAAAATATAATTTAATTAAATTATGATAATTGAATGTTGAATGTATTATTAATTACTAAAAATTATTACAATAATAAATAAAAATGATGGAAAAACACAAATTTCCCCACAAATTAAGATAGATCTCTATATAACCCAATCTCAGTGGAGTGGCGTTGGACGATTGTGCTTATGAGTAAAAGATGTGTCATTTGATATAATAAAATTATTATTTTTTATTAAGTTTAGATTAATACATATAATTAAAATTATTAAATTTAACACCTAATTAAATAATATAATTGTATTAAATAATAATAATTGAGTGTAAGATGTAATATCCGTTAATAAATTATGAAAAATATTACAATAACAAAAACACAAAATTTCCGAAAAATTAGCACAGATCTATATATAAGTATATCCTGAGTGCTAATCTGGACCGCCCACCCACCAATCGCCCATGGCGTGCATTGCACATCCTACTCCAGCTCGTGTATCGTCCCGTTCTTACCCGGAAGTCTAGAGCAGCATAGCCACCTCGCACCGACGAGGAAACCACTTGTAAATTGTAAATTGTAATCAGAGACACCAAAAAAAGGGGAAAAGCGAAGGCAAACGCCAACGGAGAATCGCAGAACCGCCATGAGCGATCATCCTCGGCTGCAGAACCTGCGTACAACTGCCCAACTACTCAGAGAAGCAACCTCTTCTTTCACCTCCAATCTCGTCACATTCCTCTTCCTTTCTCTCCTCATCTTGTCCTTCCGCACGGTCGTTGAGAATGGAACCAGCCATGTCACCTCTTTCATTGACCGAGACCCCTCCATCAAAGCCCTCCTCTCCCGACTTGACCTCTCCGGCAACAGTAACCACGGCCGCCAACGATCGCCCGATGAGCCATCGCCCACGGCTTTGCGCCGCCACCGTCGCCGGCCCTTTCTCCATCTCACTCGAGTTGGAACCCTAGACGATGACTTCTTCTCCGGCGATGACGACGATGGTCGCAGTTTATTCGGGCCCATCAGGAAAGCCCCTGTTAATGGCAGTTTTGTGGTTTTCGGCCCGTTGAACTTGAAATCAGGTTTTTCGGATCTTGTTGTCGATAATGGAATTAGGGTGTCGGAGGTGGTTCGCCCTGGATTTACATTCAAGGCGGAAGGTTCATCATTTACTGACGATAAAGACAGCGATGACGATAAAGAAGATGAAAATGAGAAGGCTGATTTGGGAAATGGTCAAGAAGTGGATAGAGCTGTTGATTTGCATTTCTTTATCAAGGGATTGGAGCTCGGTCGTCATGATGCTGCGGCTCTGTTTTTCCTCGTGAGTTTCTTATCCGCGGCTTATGGATGGGTGATTTTAGTTTTTCTTGTTACATATTCATGGGTCTCGGGCATCATTTTCATTGCTGTTGTTAATGATCTGTTAGTGAGGTTTAGTTCAGTTGCTGGGATTATTTGGGATGGTTCCAGATTGGGTCTTAAGAGGCTTTCAGGGTTTATTCTGATGAGGTGGGCCGTGAGGGACGCCTTGACTCAGCTTCTTGGACTGTGGTATTTTGGTGAAATTGACGATCAGTATTCTTTCTTTAAGCTGTTTGTTAGATTGAAATTGATGCCATTCTCAGTTATGTCCCCATGGGTTCGAGGGTTTGAAAAGCAGATTTCTGGATTCTTGTTCACTTGGTTTTTAGTTGATACAGTTGTAGCTTTTATTTTTTCTGTTGATGCCTGGGTTGCCATCGTGGATTCTAGGAGGAGTGGGAGAGAAATTGTGAAGGAAGGTTGTTATTTGATATCTACAATGTTGAACCAAGCCATACAAATAAAATGCTTGGAAGCTATATGTTGTGGATCATTTGTGAGATGGGTTTTGGCCCGAATTTGTGGAAGATCTTTTGCCAAGATGTTTCAGTCAACAATGGAGGTTTACTTCATGGTTGCTTGGCTGATTTTTTATTTTGGGGCCAGGTGTAGGGATGCCAGTTTACAGGGTAGGAGGTTTGGGCATAGAGAATTGGAGGGCTTGATTGAAGGTCTTAGATGATACTTGTTGGTATTTGGATGACAGTTCTCTTGTGGACTTCAATTGTAATGCTTAATTTGCAGCAACGTTCCAATGCTTTATGTCTCCGACTTCTGCAGTCCCTGTTGACCAATGACCATCACTGCCATTCTATAGTTTTATCACCAACTATGTATTGTATGTACTTCATAGAAAGCAAATATATTAGTGTATATTCTGAATGAGGATACTTCATGTGTATATTGTTCATGCAATCATTTAATTAGTTCACAAAATACATGTTGGTGATGTTAATCACACTGAGGAGGATGGTAATGATTTTCTTCAATGAAGCGAGGAGGTATATTGTCATGACCACATCAATCACATAACTTTCTGTTTAGTGTTATATTCTATTTTTATCTGGACAATTTATGGCATGAATTGGCACATTAATCCATACAACAAGGGGAGAAGCAAATTAATCTGCAGGAACGGGGAAAATTATTCTTGTGAGTTTTGCGTTTCTTTTTTCTTTTTTAAACTAGAAGTCTCTGTGAAGGCTGTTCAGTTTAAACCATACATTATCTTGCATGGTTACCAACATCTTTTGCTTATCACTTTTGCTAAATGAGGCACTATCATTGCTGTATGCATAAACTTTCCTTGCTGCAATTTCATAGAACTTATTTTGCACCGTGGAGTTACTTCTGCAATGTTTTGGGTGAAAGGGAAAATTTAGGCTGATAATAAAACTGGTGCTGTATCAGAGGACCATTGCAAGTGTTGAAATTAGTTGTTGATGAGTAATGAGTTTAATCAGAAGAACTCATATCTGCTGTTTTCCCTTTGGTAATGAATTTTCTGAAAATGTGTTGATTTGGTGGCTTCTTGAGTTTAAAATTTTCTTTTTTTCTTTTCCTGGCATCGAGTAGGGCAGATTTGATACTTTGATCTTTTGTCAACAAAAGAAGGGATTAGTGATGTCGACAGTTTACAGCTACAGCTTGATTACAATTAAAGTGATGTATATTGGCTGCTCAATGTCTGTGAAATGATTCCCGTACAAGAAGAGTATACTTTTTCCCTGCAATTAGTGGCCTTAAGAGGCAAAATTAAATTGGATTTAAATCGTTTTGACAATTCGCTTCAATTTTCTCTTAGGACACTTGGAACGATGGTTGACATCTTGAGGGTTTCCCTTTGGCATAATTTAAGGGGTTATTACTTATTAGCAATGTTGTAAAACTAGGATTCTGTTAAGGGTTCCCCTACAGCTTATGCCAGTCCTTTGTAAGACCAAGTAGTCTTCTCTAGTAATTCTGCAGGAAAATTAAGTATAAGCAGTATTATTAGGATCTTCTGGCGTTTCAATGGTTCTTCACTTAAAAGTTATGGGGAATCTTGTTTGTTTGATCTTTAGTCAATGCCATCCAGCCAAGGGAAAAGTTCGGTTCTTTATGGACCAGATAGCTTCAGGACTTACTGATGAACTTCCCTTTTATTCAAGGGATGGCATTGGGAATGAGTGGAAGTGACCCAGTTCTTAACAATTTGCATTTTACACTTCTGGTTTTTTAGTTCTTAGGTAAAAACAATTGAGTCCCTCTAATTTTATTTTGAGAAATATTATCCCCTTTAATTTACTCATTACTACAATTTAGTCCTTTCAATTAGAGAATTGTTCCTCTAATTATTAGATTAAAGCAATAAAAAATATTTAAAATACATCAAGTTAGGAAAAAGAGAGTTTAAAACTGTCTTCAATTATTACTTTTTTCAAATAATTAAAAGGAAAAGACGTCTAAATTGAAATTAGAGAGATAAAATACAATTTATCTTGTAGTTTAAATATAGATGGATGACATCCTACTTACTGATACAAACAATTAGGTTCATTTCTAGATAGCTGGCACTGAGTTGTGCAAGTCGGAGTGTTAGCAGCCTCAGAGCCAGAGGATCATTGCTAAACTGAAGTGAAGCTAAGTGGTCCTCCTCTCATCATGCATGGCCTACTTGCAGTTGCAGCCATTTCTTTATCTTCTATTCTTGTAGTATGGCACACCTGTGCTATGTAGAAATGAATAGAGTCTGAGATATTTCTGGTTGGTGGTAGTTTCCCAAAGCGACCCTCACCATCTTTGCCTACCTTGCTTTGATATGTTCGTGGCAGTGTGGCACTGTATATACATATGGCATAGCTGTTCGGTTTGCACTTATATTTGGTTTCTTTCATTCTTCTCCATATATTGATTTGAAAAAACACTTCATCCTTTCACGAGCAGCTCGCAGCTCGCAGCATGTTAAGGGATTTCATTGGTAGCACTGATGTGATGTTCGTATATTTGATGCTCAGAAATCTTGTCAGATATTCTCTCTAAGTGACCGATAGTATGGCATGCAATTATTTTTACACCATGTGAGATTTTCTATTTTTAGTATTTCAATTAAACATTATTTAAAAATTACATGAAATGTCTAATAATATAAAAAAAATATTGAATTTTTATCTCTTGCGTTTCTGTGACGATGGCATTCCAAAAGTAGACTTTCATGTGTAAAAATGCTGTAGTACCAAACGCAGGCTTCGATAATACACGTATAATATTTCTGTTTTACAGGAAAGGATGGAACACAAGGTTCATTGATGATTTTGAGGCATAGTTACTTGCCGAATCACATATCAATAACAGAAAAACTGTCTTTCTGTTATTGATATGTGAGATAATATGTCAGATTAATTATGACACTACTGTGGTTTTTTACAATTATAAAATTATGGCGATAACTTTTCATAAAAGAAAAAGGAAAAGTTGATTAAAGATTGTTGGATCTCGTAGTATACATCAATCACACACACTTAAACAACTGTGGGAGAAGCGTTGTTAAAATATTCCCCATTTTCATTGACCTAGAATAAAAAGAAAATCCTCTGCTTGGTAGAAAACTGGCTTACCTTTTACGACAGCATCTTCCTGCTGCTGGAAAATATACGATGTTGTCCTTTTTTCCTTCCTTCCCAATTCCTATCCCCTTTTCCCTCACACTATAGTACATCAGCCGCACACCAGATTTCCAGATTAAAGAAACTTCAATTCTAATTTGGCTAGCATTAGGAATTAGTAATAATTTACAATCTCTGTTGATCTGGACGTTATGTGATATCAAGGACTAAGCATCCTCATGTAGATCCATTTCTGCCATTATAGCTTCTGCCCCCGGAAGTGTAAATTTTAAGCTTTATATCTTCCTTGACTGTTGAAAATTCATTGGTCTAATTCAATATTCCCCGTTCATTAAGTTCTTACACGCCTTCAAATTTTCGTCAAATCACGTTTAGATGTGTCATACGGAGTAATGAATTAGATGTTTCGGGCTAGTTTATTTGTTGGCGAACTGGCTTTACTTTGCTCAAGTTACAACCTTTACATCTTGTGCCGATGAGAGCAACAAAACAGAACAGAATTCTCTCTGTTCCTGAATTGATTTACATCAATGAGCTAGATGACACTTATGCGAGCCTCAATCTACTTACAACATGAGCATACTACTAGTTAGAACTTTAACATGAACTAATGTCTCAAGGGATATGATTCCTCAAAGGCACAGACAAATCCGTTGGTTCTGTGGAGAGCTAGCGCAACGAAGGACACTGAGGAAAAGATGCTCATCGCAAGGAATACAGAGTTTTGAATCTGCAATGAAATCATATTCTTCCTGAGCTTGATCCAGCAATGCCTTGAACAGCGGATGATTGAGTAATGTGATCTTGATTACAAATCTCTTGTGGTTCTCACCTACATACACAACCAAGTGACCCTTTGGGACATCACTTGGAATGGAGCTCCTTTCATGCATCGAAGACCATAAAGCCCATTGACAGCGGTGCTCACAGGCACTGCAAGGTTTTACACGAGTCCCCATTTTCTTCCACTTGTTAAGGTACCCTCTCACAAACTTCCCCTTCATAGTTTCCAGGAATGTGCAGAGAGAGAGCGAGAACGAGATAAAAAGTACACCAGTAGTACCAAAATGAAAAGGTTTATATAATTGTGGCATGGCAAGTACCACTGCTTTGGTGCTATAAATGGTTGACATGATTGGTAACTTATACTAATTATGGGGATCAATATATATTTTTTAAGTGTGGAATTATAGATAGTTGCTGACCTTACTCGCTACTTAAACTCCTTTAGAGCATTTTATCTTAATACGAAAACTGTACGAACATGCATGCAATGATTTTGTGATATATTTTATAACCGATTAATATCTCTCCCAGGAAACAAGGACTCTTTCTCTGTAATTCTTGAAGGGAAGTGATTGATCACCGATCTTTGGAAGTTCTCAAAGTCAAGACCCCACAACTTGGGGAAGGAGAAGATAAGATATGAAAGAGGGATGGGATAAGTTTCTTGGGTAAAGTGCGAACCCACTTATTTCTATTACATGGGGACGGATATAGTTAAGATACAGAACTTCATTCTGAGAGGCTTTAACTATAGTGAGTCGAAATTGTTGAAAAGTTTTGTACTGCTGAGTGCTAAACGTCGGTGAGACTGTTGGTTTAGTGCCAGAAAAGTGGGTCTAATGAAGATGGGATTGGTTTGAGGTTTGTGAGGGAACTACTTGATTATTCTTGTTCTGTGTCTAATGAACCGGTCTCCATGAATTACATTAGTGTCTTTATCAATTTAAGTACATTTTCTAGGCACGTATAGATGCCAATTTATTATTCCCATTTGGATTGGTTTCAGCTCATTACTGATCTTTAATAATCTTAAATTTGTTCATGTCGCCCAAAGCATGTTTTTGTTTGAACGGACTAATAGTGTACTGTCCGTACGAAATGATTTCTTATTCAGTACTGTATTACCTCAATCCTTTGAGAGGATTTGGGACAAGTTTTACTGATCTCTGTATCGCTCTGAGGCATACAGGAAATGGGCTATGCATTTCAAAAGGGATGGAAGAAAGTATCTTGGAAGTCACAGTCATTTACCCAGAAAAGTTTGACCCTCGGGGAATGTGACTTTTTTTATTTGATTCTCTTCCTCCATTTTCTCATGAAACTTGGCTGATCTTTAGAAATCTTAACGAATATTAAAATTTTCGTTGGTTCCACTTTCAACCCTGTTGTGGATGTTATCAATGTTAGGCCATAAAAAATGCTTGAAGAACAGGAAACACTTTGTCACTTTGTTTAGGTCGTGAAAGTGTAGGAGTAGTTTCTAAACTTCAAGTTATCCTTGTCTAATTAGAAAATTGAAAGAGAGATGGAAACTTACTGTTGTTTGAAGAATATATTCAGAATTTTGATTGAAACAGTTGAGGAATATGGGGTTGGGGTTCCTTTTTCCTACGTCGTTCATCCTATGCAGATGGTCAGAGATGATTGAGAGCCAGCACACTGATTCGTCCCCTTTAAGACAAATGTCTGCTGTGCTTGTTGGTTGGTTGAAAAGAATAGCATGTCCAGTTTGACACATAATTTGCAGAGATGAGAAGGGCTTGAGGAAGTTAAGTGTTCTTGAAGGACCCTGTGGTGGTCTTGTGAAATTAATCACCTCTCCCTTGTTACCATTTGTCCAAATTCTCAAAGAAACTTCTGATGTCGTCACAAATACAACACCATGTCAAGATAAAATTGTTATTGGAACTTCTGAGGAAAATTGATTCAGGATAAACAAATTCTTTCTCATAGAAATTAATTCCTAGTAGGTGGAAAGCTGAAGGAATATGATGATTTAGTTCATGATCTGTTGAAAATGAAAGTGATACTCCCATATTCAGGAAACAGCTTACTATTTTATATTATAAGTGGGTTTTCTTTGTCCATCTTGTTAATAGAGTTGTAGAATGAGATGTGATAAGGTTAATGGTGAGTGGTGAGTAAGGGCATTGTAGAGCAAGGGACGTGGGCGCACATGAGGTTTGGGCCGCCATGGAGGATGAGGCTCACGGGCGGGTTAACTAATTAAGAGAAAGATGCAGGCAGAAACAAAGGGAACCTCTAGGCACTAGCAGCACCAGCCATTTTGTGCATCCAAATTATTTGATTTGACTCTCTTCCACGTGCATTTCTCTGTTCTCATGAGCTGGCACTCCACTCACATTATCACTTTTTCCTACTTCTTCTTCCAACTGTCCCACAACTCTATCAATTCATCTCCATGCTTCCTAAAAGGAAGCCAAGACCTTGTTCACTCTTCTGTGACAATTTGTTTTGCTCAGAATACCCTCTAGAGTTTTAAAACTAGTTTAAACTATTCACCCTTACACCTATATTAAGAATACTAACACTTATATTGTCTCAACGTCACATAAGGACTATTTGTTGAGATGTCAAAACCTTCGTTTTCTATTTCTTGTTATAACACTAGCATTACTCTAAAAATGGTTAAGAATTGGAGTGTGATATTTGACTTGAGGAAAAGTATTCTGTGAGTGTCAGGGAGAAATTATTACGTGCAACGTGAGTATATAATGTGAGCCATATATGTGCGACCAGATCTGAATCGTCTGGAGTATGTATTGCTTTTCCCTTTCACAAAAGACAGAAGTACAAGCCAAAGCAATGCAAGATAAAAGTTGATTTTAGGCTTCAAATTACATTAAATATCGAACTAAATGGGAAGTTTTGCACATAAACATAACTCATAATTTAAGCAAAAAGGATTAGCATACCTCTTGGGTCAATGGGTACATAACTTTGAAATTAGAAGTATGAGATTCTAATGTGAGATTTATATAAATTTTGGACTCTTTCAACTTCATAAGCTATTTGGCGTGTAGTTCTCTCACAGGAACATTTTAGTTGTTTTTAATAATTTAAAATTATATATAAATCAATCAAAATTTATGTATTATTATGAGTATTTAATAAATGTTTTAAATTAATAAATATCTAACAAATAATTTTATAGCAGCACTTGAACAAATGCTGAATAAATGATTATAAAAAAATTATAGCACAGTAAAATATGGTAAAATTTAATGTATTTGGAAAATAACGATATATTGAATTAATATATTTTTAATTTTTAATTTGAATATGAGTGTTTTTATGATAAATTAATTTTTGATTTCAAATAAAAAACTTTAATTATCTATTTCTCTCTTACAACAACAAAAATAAGATTCTATTGTCATTTTAAAACAGTTATATTTTGACCGATTTAAAAAAAATTTATTTATTTATTTATTTTTAAAAACTCTCATACAAGGCCGAACAAGCTCTAAAAGCCTAGGCTGACTAGCCAGAGTGGGTCAGAGTGTAGAAAAATAACGGCAAACATAGACATCCTAGCCTTTTTTTTTTTGTTTGCCAGGAAAAAAAAGGATAGGATTTTTGCAGGTGTGATTTTTAAGTGGTGTGAATAGAGATTAAGAGCGCATTTTAGGCATAAACTATAGAAAAACAGAGTTTGAAGAACCAGATTCCCATTATCTGATTTGACCCCGTCAAGCAAACTCAGAGAGGAAACCCTCATTGTGCTAGATTGACTTTGTATACACATATATTTCCACATATAATCGTCGATTATCTAGATCGTCATTGGATGAGTGTGGAAAAATGTTCCGAGTGAAATTGTGTGAAATTCATCTTCTTTCGGCTTGTGTTGTATGGATTCTAGGTTATATAACACAACTCTTGCTTTGTGCTGAAAAAGTTGTCGAATCTAGTGGACTCACTCATACTAACATGTTTAATTGTTTCTTGGCAGTACGATTATCGACTTTACTTATCGCTTTCTTAATATAAACTAATACACCAATGTTAAATGGTTTACATTTATTATATGTACACATATTCTAGTACATTACCAGTTCCCATCACCCACAACCATTCATGTGCAACTAATGAAAGGTTCTAACATACATGGCACGGCTAAGTTTTAATCCTCTCAATACTTTAGAAAAGTACTCATGCAGTGGTTAGGCAATAACCATTGCAAACTAATATAAACTACCTAGTAACTAATGACTCCACGTTATTATGATATGATTATTCCTCTTAAGCCTATGGGTAGCAGTTCCTCTGTTTGTGTTAGTCATAGGCCTAGCTAGGATTGTAGTTGTTGAATCCATTTATGTATTATCCTGTTCCTTAGCTCATTAGT
>JASKGM010000013.1:11713035-11736718 GCA_034509205.1 Ceratonia siliqua | reverse complement strand
TATTTCTATTAAAAAACACGCAACTTGTATCCCTCATTCTTATCAAATTTCAACACTAAATGGCCTGAATTTACAAAATTACTTATTTGAAGATAGGTTGCATACAAATAAGAATGAAAATTATAAAATGCAGGTCTCCCTCCCCCAATTGGACTTCCCCTGCAGCAGTGGCAAGAAATCAACATGAATGATACCCGCAAAAACACTTTGCACAAAAAGAAAGAAAAAATTATCAACTTTTGAGCAAAACTTGATCCAGCACTGCACAATGCTATTGTGGGTCGCCAATTTGGCGTGATCGTAAATGTAAAAAAATGTAAATCTAACGAGCTAGATTGGCCGAACTCCAAATGGAGCTTTCATAGGCTGCTCCTGAAGAACTTGATTCCTGGAGCGAATGCAGTTGCTGCCTAATTTTGATGTCCCTGAGATCAGCAACAAACCCTGGTTTTGAAATACGAACACCTTCCATATTGCTATTGTAACTCAACCTCTCAACAACCTCTGGCATACTTGGCCGAAGCTTGGCCGTTTCTTGCACGCACAGCAGCCCCACCATTAGAAATCGTATGGCTTCTTCCTCGGGAAAGTTCTCATTTAGCTCAGGATCCACCATTTTTAAAACATCATTAGCTTCATACGCTGCCCAAGCCTAAAACAAGTAAACAACCCCATTTCGTATAAACTCATTTATTGGTTCTTAAATTTGTATACTAGTGGCAAATTGAGCTTTTGGCTCCAATTTTCTTACCTTCTCTACCAGGAAACGTTCCATATCTTGATAAGAATCTACTACTAGTCGTCCGCTGACAATTTCTAGGAGTAATACTCCAAAGCTATAAACATCCGATTTTCTTGTCACCTGTCCAGAACTGGCATATTCCGGAGCAAGATAGCCCCTTTGGTAGAAACCCCAATAGTCAGCAAATAAAAAGTGGACTAATTGACTTAGATAAGGTAGGCTTCTTACAATGTTCCTGCAACTTGAGTACTGATGTAAGACTTCTCATCTCTCAGTAACTTTGCCAAACCAAAGTCTGAAACTTTTGGTTTCAAATTTCGATCAAGAAGTATATTTCTGGTTTTGATGTCTCTGTGTACAATATGGGGCTTAATTTCCTCATGGAGATAGGCAAGTCCGCGAGCCACCCCTATGGATACATCCCTCCTTGCTTCCCAGCTGAATCTCATCCTGCTCTGCTTTGTACCTATCAACCAAAAGCCATAAGCAAACAGAAAATCATATCTGGGTCTTTTGCTTCTATCCTGTAATGCGATCACACTTGTTTGGATTGAAAAGACTTATATCCCAAAATATTACCTAAGAAGAACTGGTAAAGGCTGTTGTTCTCCAAGTACTCGTAGACTAAATATCTGTGAGCTCCTTCCACACAACATCCTAGAAGACTGACTAGATTTTCGTGCTTGATATGAGCGAGTGTGGCCAATTCTGCCACAAACTCCTTCTCTCCTCGCATGGATTCCAGCTCAATTGAAAGCACTTTGACGGCCACAAATGTGCCATCCCGAAGCCGCCCCTTTACAAGTCAACCCCAATCAATGTTCCGTGAGCATTACAATGAAATTGCAAGGTTGTTTGAATGCCATATAAACTCAGGTACCAGAAAGGGAAGGAGAATAACCTTGTAGACAGAGCCGAAGCCGCCTTCCCCAATCTTGTCGGAGGAATGAAAACCCCTAGTGGCAGATTTCAATTCCCTGTAACTGAATATACGAAAAGTTCCATCGTTCTCTTTTCCTGAGTCATCTGAAAAGCAATCCATCAGAAGAAAAGACGGAACATTTTTAGTTGAGTTCAATGTAATATACCTTGCTTGGTTTGGTGATTGACCGACGGTGAGAAACAAGGACAAAAAGAACGAAGAATCTTCATGCCTCTAAGAGATCTGAGGATTTGTAGAGAATGTGAAGATAATTAGAAGGAACATGGCGACGGCAACCCAAGGCAGAGCTATGTAGCCTTGTTGATCCTTTGACACATTCGTTGTCCATTTCAAATTTTTTAATTGTCCCAAATTCTGAACCCAATTCGTTGACCCCTGTGCAGTTTGGCTAAAGCCTAAAAGTAAGACCAACACGGCAACACCCAATCCAATTGGTTCCAATCCTATAATTATTATTATTTTTAGTGGAATGCGGTCAATTAATTGGACAAGCTGCCCGGCAACCCCCACGGAATAATCAGATACAATTCCAAAACATGTTTTGACTTATTATTGCAAAAGTAATGTTGTTTATCTATTTTTATTTTTATTTTTATTTATTAATATATTATAATATAATTAAAAATATTAAATTGAGCCAATCTCTAAAACAAACTATCCAAACATGACTCGACTTGTTCTTCCCCACCCTTTCTCTAATGGTACCCGAACCTTTTAGAACCGGTCTTATCATCCCACCCAGTCTAGGAATTTTCTAGAAGCCTTCAGTTTAGCCCAGTTTATCTTATCTAGCTTTTGTTACTATTATTACTCTATCTTATACAATAATTTATTCGCTCTCTCTAAATATTTTATATTTTTATAAAATTAAAAATTATCTTATTATCACAACAGTATCAAAAGATAAAATAAAATTTGTAGGCTATCATTTTAAAAATATATATCAATTCATGCGATAAATTGTGAAAAAACAAATATATTGATAATAACATGTGACTATGACCATTAGGCTATTAGGCTATTAGGCTATTAGCATTGACTCTTCCCTTCCGACTTCCGAGCCAATTCCAGAAGGTCTGGTTCTCCCCGAGTTCAACTGGTTGGCCACCTTATAAGGTATGTTGTCTCTATTTTAGGTAATGATAGATTTCGTTTATAATAATAAAACAGATTTATCTAAACACTTGTTCTAGATTATGATTGGGAGACTATCCCAAATCTCATTCAGATTATGACAAAGGTAAAACGCACATGATCATATCTAATAACAATACTCACTTAGCCCCTACTATTCATATTTTTCATTCTAAAATCTAATATATATTTTTCATTTCTTATTTCGTTAAACATTTTTTATCATTAAATAAACAGTGTGTTTTTTGGGTCAAAAGGTATTTCAAGTAATATGTAATGTTGTTTGATGATATGTATAATCAAGGATGACATCAGAATAAAATAATATGTACTTAAAAAATAAAAAAGATAACATACAAATTTTACAAGAGATAATTATATATATATATATGTATAATTTTAAATAATAATTACTCCTAATTCTTTATACCTAGTCTTATGTATAATGTTTACTATTGTATTATTAAAGGTGGGAAAATGTTAAAATAATTAAGGAGAAGAGGAAGTTGCAAGTTGGAATGATTTGGTGGTTTACAAAGGAATAATAAAGCTCTTTCTTTGATAACTCATAATTGATGTGAGTAGTGGAAAACAGGTGTGCGGCACCCTCCCCTCCCCAATTTGTTACTAATAAAAAGGACACATCAATTCCCTATACTTACCTTACAAATTAGATGAAGATATTTACATTTATCTTATAATTTCTTAGTTTAGTCTAATAATTAATGAAATATATTTTTGACCTTAATTGTTAAAGTTTAAATGCAAGTTGGTACTATTTATCCAATGAATACCAAATTGTGTTAAGGTATTATGTATCTTTTACTCTTTATAAAAAATCATTATTTAATTATAACAAATAATTATTCTATTATAGTTATAAGAATAATCAAAATTTATAAAAATTACAAAAAAATAATAGTATTCTCATATCAAATAATAATTTTCTCTACTTTTCATTTTATTATAAAAAAAATGAAATTGTCAGTTTTTTGGATAATGAAAATTAAAAAAAATTATTTATTGGTACACAATGATCACCAAAATCTTACATGGTGTCTTGGGGACACCATATTCGTATATGATGTCTATGTATTGTTCGTTTTTTTTATAAAAATAATTATTTAACTATAAAAAATAGTTATTTTTATAACTAAATAATATTTTTTTATTAAGTACAACAGAAAGATAAAAAGATAAATAGTACCTTAACAATGTATAAAAATATAGTATAGATATCATATAAAAATTTAAAGTCCCATTAAATATTAATAAATATTTTTCTCAATTAATTATATATGGCATATGTGGCCTCAATAGCGTGTAAAATATTACAGTAAAATTAGTTTAACTGTAACAGGGGTAGTTGGTATTTTTCCTTGACTTGACGATGATGGACGTATGTTTTAAAATGTAAAGAAACCGGTTATTTGTATTTACCAATACCGTTTAGTTAAATATAGAGAAAATTAATTTTTAATATCTTTAGAGATATAATTATGGAATTTTATTTTGATATCTGATTTCAATTTTATTATAAAGTATATTTTCAAATTATTTAAGACTCTAATTTGTTTATGAGATTATTTTAAAATACACCATTTTTAACATAATAATTATAAATTAAATATATATAATAATAATAAAAAAAAAAAGCAACTCCCTTGAGCTTAATCTTCCCATCTATCATTGATGGCGTTCCTCGGTGGAGCTTTACGCAATCCCATTATACCCGCCATCCAACCATCTAAGGAATCCCTCTTTCTCTTTCTCTCCCTCGGTGCCTTTCCTTCTGTTCACTGCTCTACGCATTCCTTCCAATTCCCAGTTTTCTCTATCACCATCTTCCTTCTCGTCCTCGATTTTCGCATAACACCCTTTGAGCGCGACAAGAAGCCTTTCTTCTGAAACTTTTTATATATTCCAAATCTTTGATTTACTTCCCTTGCTCCTTAGCTGTGATATACTCCTTATGCATCCAAGTTTTGATTTTCTTCGTGTTGCATACCGGGAAAAGGAAAAGGGAACTAAATCTACGTGATTATACCTGTATAACCTAGGCTGTACGTGGGTTTCGCGTTTCCGTCTTCCCTTGGAGAATCAGCCAGAAAACCTATTCTGGGTAAATTGGGGCTTCTGGTATTTTTTCTTCCTTTTTTGCTAGTTTGAAAGAACCCTCTCATTCCATGGGTAACATAGGAAGTAGCGGCGTTAACAACAACCGTCGGAGACACAGTGGCAGTGGCAGACGGACTCATCCACCGCCGCCCCCACCGGTAACGCCGCAGCCTGAAATCACAGCCAATCGATTTGTCTATGCTGCCGCTACACCCTACCCGTTACAATACCCAAACCCGAATCCTCCCCCTTATTACCATTACCCAGGTCACTATCCCTCACCACCACCAACTATGCCGGTGCCTTTGCCTGCTCCCTACGATCAACATCATCGTATGGGGTCACATCCACACATGGACCCTGCATGGATTGGCGGACGTTACCCTTGTGGACCGGCTATGCCTCAGCCTACACCGTTTGTGGAACATCAGAAGGCGGTTACGATCAGGAACGATGTTAATATCAAGAAGGAGACTCTGAGGCTTGAGCCGGATGAGGAAAATCCTGGGCATTTCCTTGTGGCATTTACATTTGATGCTGCGGTTGCTGGGAGGTAACTTTTCCTCCTCTTATTTCCTCTTAGTATAAACAAAAATAAAATTTATATCGTGCTTATTTAATGTATCATGTAAAGGGGATACCAGGATTGCAGAATTTAAATTGGCCTCCTGATTGCTTTGTTAGCTGCTAATTCTGTATCATTCATTCTGCACAAGAGATTTTAAGTTTTGGACAGTTTGTTAGATGCGGATTACCTTTACTACTGGCTTCTTGGATAGCTTTTGCTACTTTAAGCTTGTTTGGTATAGAGGTTGTAATCCCTTAGTTTGTTTGTCTTGATTCACTTGAGGTTTTGAAGATCTAATCTTTAACTTATCAAATAAGAAAAAGGATATAATCTATTTCCCCACCTCTATTTTGTGCTCCTCTTTATACTTGCTAGTAACTCCTAATATATTGTGTGGCTAACTTTCAAATTGTGATGGTAACTTGAATTTGAACTGTGATGATAACTTTTTAGAAGTTACCAACATAGAATAGCACGGTTACTATGCCTATTCAGCAAAACATGTATTATTAGCTATCAGAGAGGTGTAAAAAATGATGGTATGCAAATAGTATTACCTAACAAAAAAATCTATATACATAAACACGTAAGTAGACGAAACAAGTTGTTGCTTTAGATAGCTCACTGGCATTTCCTGTATTAGAGTAGAGAGAGTTTCTGTCTGATGAGTATCTAGTTTTTCTTGTATTTGGGGATTTGCATAATAAGCATCGTTACGTGTTTTTTCGGTTCATATTCCTTTGATGCTTGGGAAGTCCATTTTAACAAGAAAGCCCGCGTCTGTTAAAGATTGTCATAGTTATAGATTATATTCTTTTGATGTTTTCAGTTCTAATAACTTATCCATCCATTGGACTTAAATATAGTGCATTTTGACATTTTCACAGTTGAAGGAGGGTACGTTTAGGTTTTTAAAATAGAGGGTAGTTCGTGTAAATTCTGGAAAATAGAGAGGCTGGAGGAATTTGCTGTTTCCTTTTAATTTTTAAATTTGATATATTCTGTATTTCAATCTAGTCACACACTATATAAGAAGATATCGTGTTGGCCTATACTTGAGAATGTCCTGAGATGTCAAGAAATCACTTCTTCTCTTTTGCATGGTGTAATACCCTTCCAGGATTGAAAGTGAATCTATTTAGTACACAATGGTAAGTAATATTATTACAATAATATCCTTGAGAAATAGTTGCTAATATTGTTTTAGTTGGTTTGAAATCTGTGGCTCTTTTTGTCTGAAAAATGGCTTAAAAACCATTTGGTTTTCTGCGTTACCTTTGCTACTAGCTGTTGTTCCTGTGAAATCACCAGCATCAGAGTGACTTTTATCTGTGTCATTTTGATTATAGTCTCTGTTTTGGGTAACACTGGTGAAAAAATAAGGAGGGCCATATTAAAGGAGAAAGTGGTAGCTAAACCACTGATATTCGGTTTCTTGGCACTACCTCAATTTATCACGCATTTAAAAATCAAGCTAAGTTGATAACAGAAAAATCAAAAAAGTAATTCCTATATGGCAGTAAAGTGTCTAGTTGGACTAACGCATTTTTTACTCTTGCTTTTTTGCCAAAGTTGCATAAGAAAATAAAATTGTTTTTGTAAGTACTTATAGCTTTCCTATATCAAGTAAGCATTATGTAATCAGCAGTAATATCTGAGATAAGGTTGACTCACTATATGTCCAGTTTAATTATGTATTGGTTACATTAGTGCTGTTAAATGTCTGAGATAAGGTGATAAAATGAACGTGGATGTGGACAGTGTGAACTATAGTTCTTCATTTTTTTGTTCTAATTTTTTTTTTAACTTCTATCTCCATGACAGCATCACTGTACTTTTCTTTGCAAAAGAAGGTGATGACTGCACCCTTGCGCCAATGAAGGAAAAAATTCTTGCACCTGTAACTGTACACTTCCCGCAAGGTCTTGGCCAGAAGTTTAGACAGCCAGTTGGAACTGGTATTGATTTTTCGATATTTGAGGAGTCAGAATTATTGAAAGTAGGTGGCATGGATGTCTACCCTCTAGCAGTGAAGGCAGATGCATGCTCTGGTGATCTTGATGGATCAAATGAAACTCCTACATCTGTTAACACAAACTCTCAGATAACTCAAGCAGTGTTTGAGAAGGAGAAAGGAGAATACCGGGTGAAGGTCATTAAGCAGATCTTGTGGGTGAATGGAATTAGGTATGAGCTGCAGGAGATATATGGTATTGGAAATTCAGTTGAGAGTGACTTGGATGGGAATGACCCAGGGAAAGAGTGTGTCATCTGCTTGTCAGAGCCTCGGGACACAACTGTCCTTCCCTGCCGACACATGGTATTTGCAGTTTTCTCCCTTTCAATTAATTTCTATGGTTAGATGATATGATGATGCTTAATTGCTTATTGTAGTTGCCAATATGACTGTAAATTGATATCTAATGTTTTCTGCTACCAAATTTCATCAATTAGTAGAATTTTGTTTGTTTGTTTGTTATTTTTCACTTCAACCTGTTAAATTAGTCTGTCTCAACAAACTGATGATCATTTTACTCTACTTTCAACCGTTAGGAAGCACAAAATCAGTACTTTAGTCCTTCTTGATATACTTTGGCTAAATTTCTTTTCTTGTGGCAGTGCATGTGTAGCCAATGTGCAAAGCTTTTGAGGTACCAGACAAATAGATGCCCAATTTGCAGACAACCAGTTGAGAGGCTTTTGGAGATAAAGGTCAACAATGGACCTGAGGAATGAAGATAGTGTTAGTGCCTCAGGCTTCCTGTACAGCCCAACTGTTATACTCAATACTTCTCCATCTTCCTGAGGAATGAAGTGAGTGTTAGTGCCTTACATGTTGTAACAATAATCAAAATGGAAATTATATATGATGTGTGGTTTGACGACAGGCTGGCATTGCGCCTGACTTGCATAAGCCAATGCCTATGCCTTGCTTGTTTGGGAGTGCTTCTGAATGGCTTCTCTGCGAAATATAATTAAATGTGTATTTCTTTGGGTGACTTATTTTGGTTCTTTTCTAACGTAAGGATTGATATCCTGGTTAGTTTTGTTTCACGGCTGTACAAAACCATATCTTGATGAGAATGAGGAAACTTAGGACTCATCAGTACACAATATAGAATTTGTTGTATACCTAAGAAGAAAAACTCAACTCGCCACTGTATTTCTTGTATATCCAATGAGAAAACTTACCACTTCATCGGAAGGTGCCAATCAGTTTCACTCTTGAAAATAAAATGGTCGGCCTATTATCCTTTTTTATGCAAGACTAGATCCTACGAGTGGCATTACTCATCAATTCAGGTTGGTTGCTACCAAAGATGACGGCGTTGCAAAGTACTTATCCTGTGTTTTTTATTTGGAACATGATGGGTTCATGTTCGGATTGAATGGTGGATGGGGGCTGCCCGCCCTGCCCCCCTCCCACTGCCCGGCTTTTTCTCACCCATCCAAGGGTGAGAAAGTAACTTGGATCCCCCAGGTACATGAGAGGATCCAAACTCCCAGCCTGTGATATTGGTCAAGCAGTCGTGAAATTACCTAGCAGGTCATGAACAATGCTCAAAATTCTCTTCTTTATAAATTGTGCTGACTTGTGAGGTCTTCTATTTTAAATTTTCATTCGTGTTGTTCTTTGTATTTTGTATATTATTAGTAATTTTAACATTAGTTTTACGACCATCTGGTTGAGAGGAAGGAAAAGAAAGGTGTATAATTCAAGTTTGTAGTGGACTACTGCATATATTATCTACGGCAAATTTATCCTGTTCCAACTGCATGACAGCAAAATAAAATTTTCCTTAACATCGACGAGTGCATTGTAATAATCAACTACGAATAAACTTGAAAATAATTAATGGATTTTTAAAGCGTGAAGAAGATCTATGGATCGTGTTGCAGGTGGCAAAAGAAAATAAGCTTACGTGTAATTTCTTGTGCTGTGATATATAACAATTTTGTTTGAACTACGGAATACAGATACCAAAATATGAAAAGTGAGAACAACTTCTAAGGATGCCCAAAACATTTGATAGATGGTATAGTGTAGCAAACGATTCCTGTTCAATCACAAAAATTGGTTCTTTCATTTTGAAAATGCTGTTATAGTTTGGAGTTTTTCAACGATCCATCAGAATTTGTGCTTGTCTTTTGCCACCATCCCCACCCCAAAGCAAAAAGGGTAAATGATCACACAATGATTTTACTAACAAACACAATGGTTGCTTATTTAGTATTAAGCGCCCAACCATAAAGCACTCGGATGTTCATAGCATCCTACATCCAGAGACAACAACTTACTAGATAAGTTGGACTATCGTCCAAATACACACATTCAATTCTAACACCATAATCATCAATCATAAACCATCCGATGCGAGGCCCTAAATGCAATTTAGCGTCTCTACCATTGATGGACATAGACGCCATTGCTTCTAAGACCCTTATAGATATCCATGCAGGTCTCCTTCGCCGTCATACTTTTACCATCTCCTCTGCTTGGGCAGCCGAGGAACAGCTCATCAACGAAGCATATAGCTCCGCTTTCAAATATATCTGAGAGGAACTTCCGTTCAACAATTCCTGCATTCATCTTCAGGACCACAAAATCTGCATATTGCACAGTTTCTTTGAACCAGGCTAGGAAATCAAACTCTTCCTCTCCGAGAAATGGATCAAGGTCTCCGTCTGTATTGAGCTTGGCTGTAACATTTCCAGCCAATCCTGGATGATAAACAAAGGTGATACCAGGTCGTTTAACATAGGATAACAGGATGGAAGTGTTGTAGTGAACAAAATAGACATTGAAAGATTTCTGATCGATGGGATAAGATGGTAGGAACCAATCAGTGACATTTGCGTTCATGAGCTCCCCTACCCCAATATCAATATACACCAGTCGCTTTCTGGTTGAAACATCCAGAAACTTAGGCAAATATGATATCCTTTTTTCAAACTCTGGAGGTGGCCTTTCCTCCACAAGAGGTTCCATCAGCTCTATGAGAGGTTTGGTAAGGGTAAGACTTGGACAGTCTGCTGGAAGGCGATACTGATAGAAGGAACTGGTATTTTCAGATTTTTTCTTGAAAACGATGAGATTAAGCTCGTTGATGTAACCAACATGCACAACGCTGGAAGATCTCAGTAATGACGACACTGGGGTAGCAGACCTTATCAAGTCATTTGGGTTTGAACGACTGGCACCCACAAGCAGGGCGCCGATCCCATCAGGCTTAAGGATGCGCTCAACCTCCAGCACGAGCAATGCAGGGACTGAAACCTTATCTAGATCCCTGGAGAACACGAAATCGAATGAACAGTCCTGATAATCAAGCTCGTACACGATTTTTTTCTGTTTGAGCGAGAAAAAGCGGTGTTTGTGGACACCACTGACACTGGAGAATCCCAACTGTTGCATTGCCGAGACGGCCATTGGGGCTCCTTCTCCAATACAGAGACTTTTGGCACCGCAGTCCAAAAACTGTTTACCCATTAACTCTGTGACCACATTAACAGTCAAATTGATATCTTGCTTACAATTCATAGAGTCAAATGAACCCCAAAAGTTATTCAGTATCCGACTCTGAAACAAGTATGAACCCGGAGTCAAAGTGACGTTTGTAGAATCCGAATCCGCGACACAGTCATTATAGGTAATCGGAGCCAACGCTCCCAAATCGAAGTTCGATAGGACGCGGATCAAAGAAACGATGGAAATAGCAGAGGCAAGCAAGAATGCTCGGAAAAACACGTGCCTCGCTATAGACCCATTAAGGATCTGGAATTTGAAGGTCTTCGTATCCATGAATTTTCAAATTGGATACCCAGAAAAGCGCACCAAAGTAAGATCACTTGGTAGAAACGAAGTTCGCAGAGTGATTTGATAAAAAAAACGAGAGAGAAAGCCGGAATCGAGAAGCGGGAGAGGAATTAGCGAGTACAAAACCTGGAGGAAGTGTGATTTCCACCCACGAGGACACCCATTGATTTTTGGAAGCTTAACCAGACCCTCCTTGGAACCCTCTTCCGCATTGGTTCGAACCAGCTACCCCCCATCTTTGATGGATTTTATCCCCACATTGGTCACCAGGAGATCAACTCATTCTGAAAAGTTTGGGCTTGAATCTATGAATGGCTTGTGGTGAGAACCCTCTATCTGAATGGGGGAATAGGAATTGAGAGTGAAGAAGAAGGAAGCGTGAAGCTTGAGCCTTGAGGGGAGAGGAGTGGAGTGAGAGTGAGAGTAGATCTGGGAAGATATAGAACCGGGCTAGTAGCTACCTATGCCAAACGCAATGAATGCGTGAATGACCCCTCATATCCGTAGCAGGCATAAGGAGACCCTACTAGGGAAGTACGAATTACTGTGTGATATAAAATAATGTGATCAATATTAAGCGTGAGTGTTCACTTTTCAGCATTGCATCATTAGAACCGTACCAAGAAAATGAAAGGGAATCTCTGGTTCGCTTAAATCAAGTGAAAAGGAATAACTAGATTGTTAATAAAATCAGGTGCTTAATAACCGTAATTAAAAAATATAGAAATATACTTTTGAGTTTTGACAGCTAGGATAGCCACAGCCTTTCCGTTTTCCTTGCTAATCTCTTATTTATGCTCAGAAATTAAAATAAATAAATAAATTGTGTTGGCTACCAATTATTGGTCAAGCACCGACAAAAATGAACCAATGGAATGGCGACACAATGCACCTTCTTCTCAGTGCCAACGGTGCAAGCAATCAGTGGGCCCGCCCTCTCCAGTTCTGTTTTGTTTGCTTTTGAGTAGAAGCCAAATCATTCACGAATCACGAGTAGTAGAGGGACAAGATTGAAGCCATTCAATTTCAGAGGAAACTCTTCTCTTTTCATCTTTTCCTCCACTTCGTTTTCAATATATTATATGTTAGGACTAAACCTCTTTTCATCAGTATAACAGAAGAGAATGACCCATTCCCATAGGATTACATCTTCCTCGCTTCCACTCGAAACTAAATCATCCAATGTCACATGTTAACCATCCATCTATATTTTCTCCACATCTTCGGCCCCTCTAGTTCACGTGAATAATAACGAATACCTAATTGTTCGGCAAAAAATATAATCTTTACTGTATTCAAAAAATAATTAATGACTATCATAAATCAGCACTATCTTTAGATTTTATCTGTTAAAATATTCTTAAAAAAATTATATATACGCAACTATTTAGATGGATAAATATGATATAATTAAAAATATATAAATATAAAAATGATTCAAAACCTTTATCAATTATTATTTTTATTGAAAACATTACGCTCTTTGCCCTCTGGCCTCTTCTACTAATTTAGATGCCAGAGTATCTTGTTGTATCTTCTACATAATTATTTTCACAATCTATTTTCTAAGAAATTATGTACAAATTTTAAAAAGAGTAACATTTTTCTCTTTTGAATGTCTATGTAGAAGCTTGCAGCTGATCTAATCAAACTTGCGATAAACTCGTCAGGAAAGCTGCTCAAAGTGCTATAAACGTAAGGAGCCCAAATAATATGAAAAGCTGAAAAGAGGAACACAAAGTTTGCGGAAATCCCACAAAATTAAATACCAACAGAATAAATAATGACTTTAATGCACTTTCAAGTACAGGTCTTCATGGACCAATTTCACATTATTCCTGTCATTAGACATGTCCTAAAAAAAGCCGTTCTGTACTTACAGGAGGAGGCGGGAGAGAACTCTCCTTCCCATCCTCAGTGCCCAAATGGCATTCTCATTCAGGAATATACAATAGAACCAGTTGGTTCACTCATCTTACTAGAATCAACACGTTCAATTTTGGAAACCAACCGGATTAAAAGATAAACATCCATATCAAAAAATTTGACTGGCCAGATCTAGTCATTGTTTGTAACTAGAACTGCCCACCTTGCTTGAAAGTGAAGGTTTCTCCTTGAGGCTGCTGGATAACAAGGTTTCAGAGTTGCTTGATTGGCTCTCAGCAACACCAGGTCTCATCCAGATTTTTATGTGCCCCTCTCGGCAGGCAGTAAGTACAGATTCCTGAGTAAATATCAAGCCCGAGAGTGGTTCAGTATGCACACGATGAACAACCAGTGGAGAGATTTTTGGAACATCCCGCATACTTGGAGCAGGTTGCAGCATACCCAATGGGACAACACTGTCCCAATGCGACGACTGGCTTCCAGTACTGTAAGTGGGAGATCCACCAGGAGGACATCGCCGCAATGGTACTACTATCTCGTCCATTGCCAGGTCCCATAGAAGCAACTGGGTATCCTGACCACCAAAACATCATTGTTTCAGCATTTACTACAACATGTTTCATAAACGACATTTTCTTATTTTAATAAAATTATGTCTTCCCACCAAGCATTCAGCAACATATTTTACATTAGTTTTCATTTTGGCAGACGTCACCATCTGAGAAATTAGCATTGCCTATCATCATCATATGAAATCAGAAGCTGCTAAACCCCAGTATTGAATCACTATGTTAGTAATATGTCAATATGTTTGCCTTCCTCCATTAATTTTTTTTCCTACTTTCACAGCACTCAGCATGTAAGCGATATTCCAGTCTCGTTAGTTTCTTAGAGGCCAGTCATAGAACTCATACTTGGAAACCACGACTGAAAATTTTTGACATTTTATTCTATCAAAACATTCGAAACCAAAAGCCACATAGCAATCAGCCAACTCCTGCATAAGCAGTCACAACAGTTTATTTTCAAAATTATCAAAGATAACATGGGTTAAAATCATGTGGCAAGCAAATTTTTGGGAAGTTAACAGACAAAGCTTTACAAGGACACATTAAATTTATTATGAAAACATCTTTCTGAGTACCTGACCAACAGAACCAAACCGATACATAACAGTCTCCCCATTGTCATTTGAGTTTGGTGATGACCAGTATGAATCAAAAGCCACTCCACTCACCTGGTCGCAGCATTTGACAGAAACTAATTTAGTACTATGACAGTAAATTTAAAATGCCTGCTGAAATTTAAAAAGAAACCTACCCATGAGTTATGCCCCTCACCCCATGCCACAACCTTGCGATCTTCCATGCTCCAAACTTGAACTAAATCATCTTCTCCTCCAGTCAAGATATATTTTCCATCCGCACTGTCATGTAGAGTTTTCATTTTGGTATTGTATTATCAAAGTATGAGGCCAGAAACCCAAAAAAAATAAACAGTATATTCTTGAGTAAGATAAGTACTATTATTTCAAAAACACTATAGTAAGAAATTATAATGAAATAGGAGATGAATCCATAGATAGCAATGTGCTAATAAATTGACTTAAACCAAACATGTCTCACCTCCAAGCACAACATAACAAAGCACCATAATAACTTTTCCCACCACAGATAAGTTGTTCTTTTGAGTAATCAAAAACTCGTAAATAACCTGAATGCAGTTCATGAGATAAACTCATTAAGATGTTCATGCAAGAAAAATGAAATCAGATGCTGAACTACCACAAAGTGCAGATGGCGCTGAATAAAATGATATACCATCTCTTCCAACAGTAGCTAAGTATACCCCATCAGCTGAGAAAGAAAGACTGTTAATTGAACCCTGGCATATGTGCCATCTGGCTATTGGATTACTCTGCACAGATTATATTGAAAAAAAAAGTCAACAAAAAAATATTGTTGGGAGAAGGAAGCAAATTAGTTGCTATGCAACTAGTAAAACTTGTGTGCAACTACATGTATAAATACTTCTGATTAAACTTCAGATATGCCAATATAAATAATTCAATTTCATGTCATTTGCTTACTCCACAAGATTATGTTAGGATAATATCATTGCAAAGCAGCATAAAACATGTGTAAAATACGCAAATGAAAATAAATAAACAAATGACCTTCAATTGACTATAATAAGAAAACTTATGAGAAATTGCTGAAAATGATCATTAGAGACAACACAAAATTCTCCACGACCAAACTCTAGAATCAATCAGAAAGAAATGAAGCCTAAAATGTGTCAGATGAATTATGACCTAGATCAACAGAATGTTCACAGAGAAAGCTGCAGCATTCTAGGCACTATAATTAATAAAAGAGGAAGCTTACTATGGAAAAATAAAAGGTGCATATTGTCTACCCTTAACTAGTTTGAACTGCAACTTCACAGTTGCTAAACAACATCACAAAGAGAAGGGTAAAGTACATAGTTGTGATACAGATAAATACCTACTATATTTAGTTACTAATCATACTAATGGAATCACCATAGATTTTGAACAATATAAAAGTTCTAGAAACACTTGCAAAATGCAGTTAGCCATATCCATATTTTGCGTAAAAGCGAAATACACATCAAACTCAATACCTTACTGTAACGTGCATGAGCAACAGAAAATTGTGTTTGATCTTTGATAATTGGGAATGATGAATCACCAGCACCATCTTTGCTCTGAAATCAGAAAGGAAAGGAAAATCTATGCTCAAGTAAAAAACATCATAATATATGAACCGTAAGATTAACATCTCTCTTAATGGTCGAGCCTTGCCTTTTCATATACGTACAAATTCCCATCGGCGTGAGCTACAACAAATGCACCATCACCTCCAGGTAGCCATGCAATACAAGTACAACGACTGTTCAAAGCAACATGTATCAATCAAGTTAGTTTTCAAGCACAATTTCTTTGACCCAATAATTCAACATACATGAAAGTTCTCGAAAGTTTCTTACACAATTTTAATAATAGCTAACAATTTAGAAAAATGGCTTCTACCTTCTATACTACTCAATGCCAAAAATTTAGACCACTGAATATCACTACATAACAACACTCAAATAATTTAGAATGAATAATTGTATTAAAAAATAAACAACTTATATCTTTCTAACCTAATTTTTCCATTGACCAGAAATTTTCTTCAGAGTAAGCTCGTGCAAAGATAAATGACCAGCTCAAAGACAAGTCATTCTGGAAGTACCAAATATGATTTTTCCAGCCATGACAAGACAAGGTGCTCTGTAGTCTTAACTCTACAGTACTAAAGAAGTAGCAATACTTTTTAATGCCTGAAGGAGATAATATTATTCCAAAAAAAAGAAAGAATAAATCCTCAGCAGGCATAGTCATTTTCATCAAAATGAAAAAAACACGGTTTAGTACCTTTGGAATATATATAGACCTTTCTGTTAATGTTAAGATTTAGCTTCTTCTCAAGTAAATATACATCCAAACAAACAGAGATGAACAAGATTAGATATTGGAAATCCAAAACTTTGACTTAAATGTTGACATGTGAATATATGATCTTATATACATAGGAAATGGGCACCACATAAACAGGTTGAAGATTTTGAAGGTTTAGGACCCTCAGTTACTATGGGTTTTGGCTTATGCATCAATGAATCACAAGCACACATCTATAAAATCAACATTTTACCAGCACACTTCCAACCATATCACATAACTTGGATAGCCAAGTCATAGTTTTATTCAATCCTCAAATCGGATAACAGAAAAACCAGTATTTCAAGGCAAGCATCTCCATGAAATTTAAAAATGAAAGAGTATTCACAACACAACAATCTTTCACAAACTAGAAGAACATGTGCTTAGCTTCAGGATACTGTTCTGAAAGAGCCCTAGGGAAAAATGAGAGGTATAAAAGAAATATATAAGAAAAGGATATTCCATTTACCATTTTAACCATCTATCTACTCTGAAAAATGGGTTGATTGGAACACTAATAGAGGTAACTTAAAGTCAGTATATACACAGCACAGAAGGCATATTAATGGCCAACTGCATAATTCTGCAGCCACCATGATATGGAATATAGATAAGTAATTAGCCATGCATTTTGGTCGAATCAACACATAGTATGATCTATTTGCAGCCAAATCAACACATACTCATTCAAATTTGGGCATAAATTGCAAAGTGACAATCAAGGTCTATTAATACAGAATTTATCAAATTTTGACCTTCTGAGCGTAATATCCACTGGGTATTTGTTTCTTGTGATTTATCCTAAAAAGTTGCAAGATCAACTTAATCAACAAACAGGACTTCTCAGAATTTGAGACTGATTCTCTGTATCTATATATCAGAATATTATTAAACAAAATAACTTTCCAAAATAGGTCCCTACTCTGGATGCCAGAGCAAGCATTCATATCAATCAAAACTGTATCTAAGTCCTTTCATTTCACTAGCACAATGAAAAGAATACTGGCAAATTATGGCATGTAACCACTTTGAGAGAAACTAGAAGTTGTATGAAAGACATCAGAAGGGATTAAATCTTGCCTGTTATTCACAGAACCATCTTTGTTGTAATGCTGAGCTCCAACAAGCTTTTTGCCAAAATCCTGTAATTGCTGTCTCAGTGACACAGAGTAGACTACAATAATACACAGAGGACCAATAAATTCATAAAGTTTAAATTTTCACTATAAAAGGGAAATATTGATCTTCGTCAACATTTTTTACCATCACCAGAGTTCAAACCAATGAGCAAATCATGCCCATCCTTAGCATCCTGATCAAATGCGTGGCACACCGGATTTGAATTACTGAAGTGAATAGACTTCACAGGGTCCTACATTTAATAATAATCCTCTCATATACCAAAATCCAAAATATCCAATCCATCAAAGTTCAGACAGTATACCTTGTCTTGAGAATGCAAATCACTTATGAAAATTGCATCACCAACGTTGAAGATCAAGTAAGTCCCTTTCCCATCAAAATTTGGACTAGCCATTGAATTACTTGAACTTGAGGCACCAATGGAACCAATCCTACTGTTTCCTCCAATACTCTTGCTGCTACCATTCCCTCCAACAAAACTAAGTGCTCGGCTTCCATTGCCTCCTCCCAACAATTTAGCTGCTGCTGACCTTACCCCACCGCTGGCACTGAAACTTGAAGTTTGGGCGGTTGGTGTTGAAGGCGCTGGCTTGTCCTTGAGATGCGCTAAAGTTACCTGATAATTCATCAAATCAACAAAACAATTGCATTTCGATTAACAGTAATAGAAGAAACACGTACTTGAAAAGGAAAAAGCAGTTCGTCAAGGAAAATTGGTCTTCAAGAAAAACTCCATGATATTAAAACTAAATAGGGAAGTCACTGAAATTGATTCTACAAAATAGCTGAAAGAAAATTAAAAAAAAAAGGGGTGGAGCTGATATATTAACCAAATGAACGTTCAAATGCTTAACGTCAAATACTTAAAGGACTAATACAATCCCGAGTTACCAGCATTTCCAAAAAATTTGTTGCTTAACTTGAATTTAGAAGGAAGAAAAACGACCTCGATATCAGAAACTTAATTTTACTAAATTCAGAAATGATTGTATGTACGTAACCCGTATTCATCATAAGGGAAAACCCTAGGAAGGAATACTAACATCATCGAGGATGACGTTAAATCATAGATTCTACTAAATGGGGGTTGCGGAGAGTATCCACACTAGGAAAAGGAAAAAGAAAGTATTCAAAAAACAAATATGAAGGAGAAGAAAATAGAAGGAGCTGACCTGAGTGACGGTTTTGCCATGAGCGTAGTGAAGGAGACCGGAAGGGTGAGTCTTCTCGTAGTGAAGCTTATATCGGCCTTCTGGGGTCTTAAAATAAGTTTTGAGGCCAGGGGATTGTGCGGTGGCGGATGAAGAGTTGGACATGATACCGTTGGCAGTGTTGATCATGGTGGCGATTAAGATAGGGAGGAGAACATAGGATCATGACAATAGGGTTTGAAACCTTGAATTGAATGCTCCTTGATGCTTTGGTGGCTGTCGTCTCATTCGCTCCCTATCGCTTATTACAGTGAGTGTTTTTGTTTTCAATGGCTTCCTTCCCCGATCAGATGTTTTGCGGCTTTTGGAAATGCTGGTGCAAAGCGAGAGAGCGTTCATCAAAAAGCCGAAGATTTGACATTAACGCCCCCTCAGTCAACGAAACGGACGGCAACCATTGCTAATGGGATCTGTTTAAAGAGTGAACCTTGTTGGCATTACGAAAGTGCCAACTCCTGCCTCACCAGATTAAGATGGGCTTCATTCAGATCCATTCACCATTTTATGTTTTCTACTCTTTTGGTTTTAGAATTGGCCTTCTCGCTTCTGCTTCTGGAAACTTATATTCCATGCGCTCAGGTGCACATTCGTTCCTACACTTGCATTTTAGTGCTTTGTGCCATGGGCTTTGGTCTAAGGCCATGCGAGTTGGACTTAGAGGCCTTTTTCTGAGCCTGGTTGGTATTGGATTTGGTCCTTAAACCTCGCTGGTGCCCTAGTAGTTCGAATTTAGACTATGCTTAATTTAAAACAATGGCAAACTTTGAATTTATTTCTTTTGTGGTGGCTATAACTATAAGACACCATTATTTCGGAGAGAAAACTGTAGGGTTGGTTTCACTGGTGCCTATAGTTCAATTTTGATGGGCTTCAGTTACTTTATCTTCAATTTCCACAAGTGATTTGAATGGGTATGTTGGATTTTGGTATATGAAAGGTTTCTTGTTGAACTTTCAAGTCAGCGGCCTTAAAATTTCGAACATTTACTTAAAGACCTGTCAACATATATCCTAGTTAACCAAGTAACCATTTTGAGGGATTTCACTCTGCAACAGTCCACCTAGTTAACCATTAACCAAGATCTCAAGTCCACAACACATAGATAAGAAGCCAAGGATGAGACCTCCAGTTCATGATGACTCCTGCTGCACTTGGGACAATTTTTTGAGGGATTTCACTCTGCAACAGTCATCCGTGAATACTAGATTTTCTTTTCTTTTTTTTCTTTAATTTAAGTCTGATAGACTATAGTAACTAATGTTTTAGCATAGAATAGGTAAATTACTCCAAGGTTGGGATATCCTATCCTACTCTAAAGAAAAACGGTTTTGGTATATCCTACTCAAAAGCAAGTGAATTGGTTAGCATATTGTATTTTTATGGCCGAAAAAGAAGAACTGGTTGGTATAGGATTGGGTGGTCCTTAAATGTAACTAACCAGGTTGGTGGCCTAATGACGGATGGATTTTAGATATTGATAGGGGAAAGGGGTAAACCTCGACTAGTTGGCAAATCCTAATCATTAACTTGAATACGAGAGTGATAGAACGGGCACAGTTGTGATTTGTGAATGCCACTGATGTCTCATGTCCATATCCATTTTAGCTCTAGCTCAGAAAACTTCCACTTCTTCCACACTCTGCAAAATGCGGCAACTACCCTTTTAAGTGTGGTTAGAATTAGAAGGCCCACCTGCCAGTATTTGCTAATTGTTGCCAACTTTCTTTTAACTGTGGTCCTTATTTTCACCTCAGATGCTATAGTTCCCCCATTGCAGCCATATCATTTGACTGTACCTTGGAATAAAAAAAACAGTAGATAAGTTACTAAACATACGTGGAAATCGGAGAAATGGTTCACTATGTTATAAGTGGCATATCATTACAATACTCATTATTGATAGACTCTGTCATTTTGCAAAACTAACATTTATGAATTCCTCAGTAATGCTGGTTAGGCATTTAAATTTATTTTTTGCTTTTAAATCTATGTATATTCATGCTGTCTAATTGAGAGAACTGTGGTGTCTCTTCCTGAATAGTGTTTTTTATCATGCCAACCTGAACCTATAATCTCTTTAGCTGCTTATATATTGAATTCACTTAATAGTCAAAAAATAGAAAATTGTGGTTAATAGATGTTTATCTTATGGTAATAACCAAATGACTTTATGACCCGTAATCAATCAATTTACAAAACGAATTGCAAAAGATCCCTTATAATTAAGGTATAAACATGCTTAAAATTAAGTGACTTGCTCCTTCATAGCTTGCGGCTTGCAGGATGGAAAGTTAGTCATATTTGGTTAATTCTGAAGAAGAAGCGTTCTGAAAATCATAGATGTAAAGGAGAACATTTGGTCCCTCCATTACAATCATATTGTTACTAGTGTTAACTAGCACTAAAGTTGACTAACTTGAATCAGAAGCAAAAGTAACATATGTATCATTCCACCCACACCCACTCACATTTCAATCCCATATCACTTGCCAATCCTGTTGTTTTTCCTACCTCCTAAAGCAATTCTCCCTCTCCCTTCCTTCCTGTAATGTCTTGCCTTTACAAAGAAAAGTGCATGCTTGAGGTCCTCTTGCCACCTTATATGAATGGCAACCCTTTACCTAACTTTTACCAATGAATTTCCATTCAGCTTCCTTATATATATATATGCACAACATCTCCTCCCTCCACTTCTAACAATTTAGTCTTTTGCTTCCTCAGAGAGCCTGCAGAAATGGCAAAGAAAATCCTCCCTCTGCTTTCCCTTGTGTTAGTCTTCTTCTTCTTCCAATCAATTTCTGCTCAAATACCAGCACAGGGTCCAGCACCAGCAGGCCCTACCAACATCACCAAAGTTCTGGAAAAGGCAGGCCAGTTCACCACCTTCATTAAGCTACTCAAAGCCACCCAGGTAGCTGACCGGATCAATGCCCAACTCAACAACTCAAACCAAGGGCTTACCATCTTTGCACCCACTGATAATGCCTTCTCAAATCTAAAAGCAGGGACATTGAACTCCATCAATTCCCAAGAACAACTTCAGCTGCTTCAGTTCCATATCCTCCCCACTCTCTACACTATGTCACAGTTCCAGACTGCCAGCAACCCCTTGCACACGCAGGCTGGAAATAGTGATGAAGGCGAATTCCCTCTAAATGTGACCACCTCAGGAAACCAAGTGAACGTAACAACAGGGATAGTCGATACAACAGTGGCTAATACTATATATAGTGATAACCAGCTTGCTGTGTATCAGGTGGATCAAGTGCTCCTTCCTTTGGCACTTTTTGGCACACCGCCAACAGCAGCACCGGCACCGGCACCGACTAAGCCGGAGAAAAATGTCCAGGCATCGGATGCTCCCTCAGGGTCAGCGGATAAGTCTGTTGATAATTCAGGTGTTGTAGGTCTGAATAGGCAGGCAATGAAATGTGTTACCTTCATTATTGCAGTTATTACCATGACTGCTTCCTGGTTGTGGCTGTAAGTCTTGGGTTGGCTCATTTTTCCTGTATTTTGTTCCCCTTGGGGTTGGAGTGAGTGTTGAGTCGATTGATGATGGAGATCTTGTGTACTATTGTTGATACAAATTAAAATTTTTGGTTCAATACAAATTATTATTATTCCAAATTAATAATCGAGAAGTAACTGAGTCTAAGATTTATTCTCAATTCTGATAGCACTGGTACTTTCTACCTATACCAGAGTAAGGACTAATCGACTGGCTTATCAATATCACAAGTGAAAGAAAAAAGACCCTCCACTCCTTCTCCAAGGGCCAAATCTTCAAGTGAAATTACATTCAAAACATTAAAAAAAATGCAATACAAAGATATTCGATCAATTCAAGAATTTGCGGTAGGCGTATAGTTACTTGTTGAAAGTGGGAATATCTTAGAAAACATCAATGTTTTATGCATAAATTATTAATAGACATGTAAATATATTTTATGAAATTTATTAAAACTAATATCTAATATACTTACACGTTTATTATCGATTAGCTATGTCTATATACATCTTTTATAGTTTGAATTTATTTAAGAATGTATTGTCTACCCATTCATAATTATAGTAGTTCTCAAGTTTCGCTACTAGAAGTGTTATTAATGAGTTTTTTCATCAACCTTCTTCCCCAACTCAACCGTGGACGAATCCGAGTGACCCCAAACCTCTTCCCAGCAGGGTAGGTAAAGGATAAGGAAGAATTCTGAAAAATAAAATGTTGAAGACTCCCAAGACCTAGTAGATTAATGAAAGACGGTTAAGTATAGAGGCACATTCAACAAATGACCTTGACTTCCTCTATCTGTTTTGGGGTTGAGGCTACACACGTCATTGCAAAATCCCTTATTTATATTCACTGCATAATGCGAGAACTTAGTAGTGTAGAACCACGCAGGGGATTGCAAATAAATTTCGAGCAGAAACTCAAACTTCATGGTGTGAAATATTCCAATCCAAAAGGTATTTATGGTTGCCTGGAATTTTAAGTCATTATTACATAGTTACAACCATAATGGGGCCTCATCAAATTGCTCCTCCTCAACTAACACCAGGCCCATCACTTCTACACAAAGCAAAAATTTCTTTGAAAGCCATTTCTTATCT
>JASKGM010000013.1:11677966-11701479 GCA_034509205.1 Ceratonia siliqua | reverse complement strand
TTTTTTAACAAAGTCTATGTAGGGGTATTTTTGTCAATATTACATACATTCCCAGGAAAACAGCATATGTACCAAACGTGAAAGTGAAGATTCTTAGGAAAAAATGTCTATTATTCCCAGGAATTTAAAAGACCAACCAAACACGTTTTCCAGATTCCTAAGAAGAATTTTCCCAGGAATCATATTTCCCAGGAATCATGTTTCCTGGGAAAAAAAAATATTCCTTCTACCAAACACACCCTAAAGGCCAACAATGGTCCCTCCATGAAAATGATTGTCAGTGTTAACTGCCACTCAACTTGACTAACTTGAAGAGGAAGCAAAAATAACAGGAGTATCATTCCACATTTCAACCCCACGTCAAATCGCCTATCTTCCTGTATTTCCTGCCTCCCAAAGCAATTCTCCCTCTCTCTTTCCCTTTAATACGTCTTGGCTTTACGAAGAAAAATGCATGTTTGAGGTCCTCTAATTGCCACCTTTTATTGCAACATTTCACCTAACTTTTACCAATCAATTTCCATTCTCCTTATATATATATATATATATATATATATATATATATATATATATATATGTATAAACAACATCTCCTCCCTTGCCTGCTCAGAGAACCTGAAGAAATGGCAAAGCAATTCCTCCCTCTTCTTTCCCTTGTACTAGTCTTCTTCCATATCGACACAGTTTCTGCTCAAACACCAGGACCAGCACCAGCAGGCCCCACCAATATTACTAAAGTCCTAGAGAAGGCAGGTCAATTCACCACCTTTATTAAGCTACTAAAAGCCACCCAGGTGGCCGACCGAATCAATGCCCAGCTCAACAACTCAAATCAAGGCCTTACTATCTTTGCACCTACTGATAATGCCTTTTCAAATCTAAAACCGGGGACACTGAATTCCGTCAATTCCCAAGAACAACTTCAGCTGGTGCAGTTCCATATACTTCCCACTCTCTATACAACGTCACAGTTCCAGACTGCCAGCAACCCCTTAAACACGCAGGCTGGAAATAGTGGAGATGGCCAATTCCCTCTAAATGTCACCACCTCAGGAAGCCAAGTGAATATAACAACAGGAGTGGTCGATGCAACTGTGGCTAATACTATATATAGTGATAACCAGCTTGCTGTTTATCAGGTGGATCAAGTGCTCCTTCCTTTGGGACTTTTTGGCTCCCCGCCAACACCCGCACCGGCCCCGGCACCGGCACCCACTAAGCCGGAGAAAAATGTCCGGGCATCGGATGGTCCAGCAGGCTCTACATCAGCTGATAATTCAGGTGTGTTGGGTCTTAATATCCTGAGAACGAAATGGGTTACCCTCAGTATTGCAGTTATTACCATGACAGCTTCGTGTTTGTGGCTGTGAGTCATGGGCTGACTCATGTTTTCTATATTTTTCCCCTCCTTCTTGAGCGAGTGTTTAATTGATTGTTGATGGAGATCTTGTGTACTATTGTTTCTGCAAAATTAAATTTTGGCCTCAATATATATGATTTTTTTTTTAGAATATCTAGAGCCGAGAAGTAACAGAGATTTGTTCTGAACTTCTGATCCTATGACGGCGTGAACAGTGAAAGCACCGGTGTCTACTTATTAGTTATGCCAGAGTAATGATCATATTGTTCTCTTCAAATTAGATGAGAATCACGTTTAAATTAACATTAAAAATATGAAAAATCTTCAATTAAAAGAGGCAGCATTATCACTGTGGTTACGCACAAGCACAAGGTTACATGTCAGGTGCACCACATACACCAAAATGGGTACTCGTCAAATCGCTTTTCCTCAACTAACACCGGGCCCATCACTTTCGCATGATGCAAAAATATCTCTGTATATTTACATCAACAACCGTTAGCAATAAGTCATACTAAAAATGAAACTAAAACACCCCGGGAAAGCCTCCTCTAAAGCCGCCAGGCAAGCCCACACCAAAAGTAAATGTAAACTCCTGCCCCCCACCACCAAAGGGGTTGAAACCGTCGCCACCCATTCCCTTGTTTTCAAGGTCTTCCCCTGTCATATCTTGTACGTTTCTTTTCATCACTGATAACCTAAAAACACAAGGCAACTATCAGTTATTCAATAAAATATTTGCATCGTGGATTTCCTGAAGTGGAAAAAATTATTACAGTAGCAAACAAATGATTTTAGATAACCACAATATATATCTCCCATAATCACACTGAAGTAAAAAAGAAGGGCAGAGTACAGGAAAAAGAATAACTTAGAAAAGAGTAGCGATTTTATTCACGACTAACTTAAAAAATAAATCACTAGCAAATCATACTTCTATGGCAGCATTGAGATCATCAAGTGCCTCAGCATAGCGTTTCCATGTTTTCCACTTGTTCACATGCAAATACAAAGTGAAGACTGTTTAGGTAAAGAACAGCAATGGGACATACAATCATAGACAAAACTTCTTAGACAGGAGAATACAGGAACAACATTTGTCAGAGGGATTATGTGCTCGTTTTCTAATCGAGAACTGTAGCTTCCTCGTTATATTAAAAGAAAAACAGAAAGGCCAACTACCAATATAGTGGTATTAATAAACAAGCAACTTGCGTTGCGATGTATGATACTGAAAAATTCACTTTTTAGTACTACTTTCCCAGTTTCTCATTATGGTCCAATAAAAGATGAATGGCAATAGCTACCAATAAAATGCATTATTCTGATTGGTCCATCATTAGACCACTTACCATTTTCCCGTGATAAATGGAAAACTTATTTCAAAGACAAGGAAACATTAAGAATAACCGTGGTTGAAGAGTAAGCAATAGAAAACTTCAAAACAATAACAATCTTCAATTTTAATTTAGCCTTTTTCTGATAATTCTAAAAATTCACGGTAGACAGACCACAGTTTCTTGCATAGTCCCGCGCCAACATACTAGAGAACTTGCACAGTTCGAGGTGTGCACCTCCAGAAGCAAAATAGGGGAAGAGTTGAGTCGAAATATTTTCGATTACTTTCAATAGTTCCAGTACAAGCTTATAAGTAGAACAAGACTGAACAACTAAAACAACTAAAACGACATAGTAAAGTAATTAACAACAGTAACGGCTAAGGCGATTAATAAGTAGCTATGGTCAATGCTGGTAGTCTTCTAACCAGGCTGGCACTCTCTTCTTCCTTTTAGTCGACGTGGCACTCGTTATCTGTAACATTTCCTTCCTCTTTGACAGCAACCTTATCCTCAAGGCTGAAAGATGGATAGAGCTGTGCGAACTCATCAAAGGATACCCAAGTGGTGTCCTCAAGCAATAACCCTCGTCATTGTACTAGTAGTCGAGTTTGAAAAACATATCCTTTTTGCACCCTGCGAGTTCAAAGAATAGCTAGCGGTTCAATTACAGGGTGATTCGCAATAACTATGAGTGATAATTGAGCTACATAAATGGCCGAATCCTACTTGAATGGTTTGAGAACTGAAACATGGAACATAGGATGTATCTTAACATGCTCTGGCAACAGAACTCTATAGGCTACCAACCCAATTTTTGCTGTCACAGTAAATGGACCATAAAATCTCTTACTCAGCTTGGTGTATGGTTGCTGGGATCAAGTGGTTTGGCAGTTTAGTTGTAATTTGATAAATACTTGGTCCCCAATCTAAAATTGTCATTCTCGGTGGTGTTTATCTGCATAGGCTTTCATCCGATTCTAGGCTTCTTGTAATTTTACTCGCAGTTCATGCAGTAATTTATCTCTAGTTGTTAATGTAGGTTCTACTACTTCAACCTCTGTAATATGTTTTGAACAAGGTAGTATATTCAGAGGTGGTCTACCATACACCACTTGGAAGGGGCTCGTTTGAATTGCATAATAATAAGCAGTATTATAAGAAAACTCTGCCCACAGTAAGAACTTGTGCTATTGATTAGGGTGATCGAATGTGAAACTACGAATGTATTGCTCCAAGCCTCATTAGTGACCTCCATTTGACCATTGGTCTATGGATGATAAGCTCTACTATGGAACAATTTTGTGCCACTGAGATGGAATAATTCTTTCCAGAACTTGCTAACAAAGATGGGATCACGATCTAACACAATGGTATAAAGGATACCATGTAACTTACAAACACAGTGGACAAATGTCTCAGCTACCTTAATAGTTGTGAACCTAGTTGAAGGGGAAGCAAAGTGAGCATACTTGGATAGACGATCTACAACAACCATAGTGGTAGTAAATCCATACAAAGAAGGAAGGCCAATAACAAAGTCCATAGAAAGGTCATTCCAAATCATGATGGGTATGGTAAGAGGCTGTAATGAGCCAGTAGGGCTTGCAGCATCATATTTAGTCTGTTGGCATATTGGGTAGGTCTGCACATAATGAGTAATATATTTTCTCATATTGAGACTGAATTTTAGCTATGGTATGGGTTATGCCATTGTGTCCCCCTGTAGGAGTATCATGCAATCTTTAATTATGTCAAGTTTGTAAGTAGAGTCTACACTCACCACTATTCTTCCCTTATGCCAAATTAATCCTTGATGCAGATGATGATGAGGATATGTTGCCCTATCTTGCATGACAACCTGATGTAAGTGAATCAGATCAGGTAACTATTGGGTTTCAAGCTTCAGACCTTCTAGCAACTGACTAGTTCTAGATGATAGTGCTAAGAGTCATTGGGATTCTTCAAGTTTTTGATTGGTTTCAAACTTTCGAGATAAGGCATCTGTTACCTTATTGCTACTGCCTGGATTATAAAATATTTCAAAGTTGTAACCCAACAACTTCACAAAGAATCTCTGTTGGTTAGGAGTCTGTATTGTTTATGTCATGAGTTCTCTAATGCTGCAATGGTCTGCCTTAATATAAAACTTCCTTCCAATGAGATATTGACGCCATTTGGATACTACTTCTGTTATGGCATAGAGCTCTCTTATGTAAGTGGAAGCTTGTTGCATTATAGGACATAGTTTCTTACTGTAGTAAGCAAGAGGATGTGAGAATTGGATGAGCATAGCACCAATACCTACCCCAGAAACATCAGTTTCAATTGTGAAAGGTTGCTCAAAATTTAAAAGTGTTAGGACTAGGGTTTGAGTTAAGGCTGTTTTGAGTTGGTGGAAGGCATTTTCAGCTATTGCAGACCATTTGAAATTATCTTTTTGTAGTAAGGATGTCAATGGTGCTGCTATAGAAGCATAATGCAAAGGTGCTGCTATAAAAGCATAATGCCTCACAAAAGTGCCAGTAATACCCTATGAGGCCCAAAAAACTTCGGAGTTGTTTGACATTGGTTAGTGGATCCCATTGTGAAATAGCCATAATTTTAGTTACTTTTAGTGCGACTCTTTGAGCTGAAACTATATGCCTCAAATATTCAATTTGATTTTGTACAAAACAGCATTTACTTTTCTGTGCATACGATCATTGTGTTTTTAGGCTACTTAGTACCAATTGGAGATGCTCAACATGGTCAGGCAGAGTTTTTCTATATACTAATATATCATCAAAAAATACAATAGGAAACTTTCATAGAAATGGCCTAAGTAAACTGTTTATAGCGAATTGGAATGTTGATGATGCATTCATCAGGTTAAAAGACATCACAACAAACTCATACTGCCCTTCATGTGTTCGAAAAGTAGTTTTATGGATGTCTTCAGGCTTCATTCGGATCTTATCCTACCCGTAGGTCCATCTTGGAAAATATAGTGGTTCTAAAAAGTTCATCCAATAACTTGTCTACAATGGGTATAGGAAATTTATCAGGCATTGAAATCTGGTTGAAAACCCTATAATCGACACAAAATCACCAAGTACCATATTTCTTCTTTACCAAAAGTATTGGTGATGAGTAGGGACTCTTACTAGGTCTTACTACTCCAATAGTTAGCATCTCAGACACTAGTCTCTCAATCTCGGCCCTTTAGAAATGGGGGTATCGATATAGTCGCACACTGGTAGGTTTAGCTCCTAGAACAATATGAATCTGGTGGTCATGTTCCCTCGAAGAAGGTAATTGCTCAAGAATTTGAAACACATTCTGATTGTCATTTAATACCTATTGAATTCTTCCATCTAATAGGTTATCATAATGGGGCAGGGGTTCTGTAGATGTTCCACTGCAGTGAGTTGATAACAACTCATCACTGCATCCATGGAATAAAGTCTTCTCAGTTGATTCAAGTGAATGGTAGTTGGTTTGACCAATGAATCTCCTTGAAGTGTTACCTATTGCCCATTGCTCCAAAATGACATCTTCAAGGCCTTGTAGTCCTTCAACACAGGGCCTAATAATTTTAGCCACTGTACCCCCAAAACTACATTAGCCCCTTGAATGGGTAACACATAAAATCAACTGAGAATGAATGATTCTAAATCTGTAAAGGTAGCTAAAGACATAGACCAGTGCAGGCCATAGACTCACCATTTCCAACTAACACTGAAAAATGTTGGGAAGGAAGAATGGGACACTGTAAATGATGAACCAATCTTTCTTGGATAAAATTGTGTGTTGACCCGCCATCGACTAGGATTTGAATTTCATGCCCCAAAATACTGCCAATAAAGTGTAGAGTCTATGGTAATTATTGTCCTGTCATAGCATGAAAGCTAATGGCATGAGGTAGTTCTTCATGATTAGTCTCACTCTGATGAGGTGTTTCTAATTATAGTTGCTGGTTATCTCCTTCCTTATCTTCTTCTTCTAGCATTAGTATGAACAATTTACCCTTACACCTATGCTCCTTTCCAAACTTCTTATCACAATTGAAGCTTAACCGGCCCTTTTCCCTTATTTATAGCATTTCAACTGTAGTTAAATTTTTAACTGGTATGCTAAAACTACTTACATTAATTAGTGAATTACATGGATTGTTCTTTGGCGTAGGCAATAAGCCTGGGTTGATTTGAGGTTTAACGTTGAAGCAAAAATTTGTCGTTGGTGTATAGTCCTTATACCAGTGTCACTGAACTTGTCCTCCATGAGCTTTGCTAAATTTAATTTACTGCTTGAATCAAAGACTTCAGTTGCATTGCCCTAACCTCCCATCGAATATCCCCTCTTAAATCAAATTCAAAACAACTTTGAAGAAATGATGTTGTAACTCCAATTTTTTGGTTAGCCAATGCCTCAAAACAGGATTGATACTTAGTCACGCTAGTGGTATTCGGAAAGACCAAATCTCATCAACAATGCCTTAAGGAACTCTTGCCAAGATGGAAGTAGACCATTGCGGTACATCCATTGGAACCAATGAAGTGCATATCCATCCATGTGAAAAGATGAAATGGTGAATCGCTGTGAATCTGGTGTCACATGAAAATCAAAGAATTGTTCATCCTTGAAGATCCATCCGTGGGGATCTGTTCCATCGAAGCACAAAACATCCATTTTTAGCAATCGCAATGGTTGAGCAACATTAACACCATGTATCCTCACAGTTTTGGGTCTTGTCACTGACGACGATGGCGATCCAAAAGCATCTAACACTGGGTTGTGTAAGTTTTATTCCAACTGTCCGTTCATGGACGTGAGCTTCACACTAATTTCTTTAAGAAGATGACCAAAGGAGTTGAGTTGGTCATCATGTGCCGCTACCCTATTCAGACAGTCTTCAAGAGCTTGGGTAACGTAAGTGCACAATTAATTAGCCATGGTGATAGATCACGACCTCACCCTCTCAACGAAAGCACCAAATATTATAGAACTTGCACTGTTCGAGGTTTGCACGTCCAGAAGCAAAACAGGAGAATAGTTGAGTTGAATTATTTTTTATTAACTTCAATAGCTCCAGTACGAGCTTATAAGCAGAACAAGACTGAACAACTAAAACAACTAAAACGACATAGTAAAGTAATTAACAACAGTAACAGCTAAGGCAATTAATAAGTAATTATGGTCAATGCTAGTAGTCTTCTAGCCAAGTTGGCACTCTCTTCTTCCTTTTAATCAACATGACACTCTCTTTTTCTGTAACACAACACATGATTTCTTCACAAAGCACAAACTAGAGTATACCTAAAGCAGAAACCATAGGTTGAATGAGAATGACTTGGCAAACTAGAACAAAATTGAGTATGAATACTGTGTTTTGCTTCTATAATTTCAAACCCTTTTGGTGTGTCACATTAGTGAGTATACACCTCAGCAAATTCATAGAGCAAGCAAGGGCGTTGAAGGAGAAGAAGATATCCAGGTATCATGATACTATTCACATAAATTGCTATTTGCAAATATATGCTACTGAAAATTGAAAACGAGAGTAAAGGGACCTACATATCACCCCACCCGGCTTCTTTTCTACCAGTTAGAAATGAACACATGGATTTTGGACCATCCCTTTCAATCCCGCATCTCTTAGGCACCTTGCCAAAACAAAATCTAATATATATCTGCCACATGTATTTTTTTTTTATTTTTTTCTGTTGAAAGAATAAGCAAACGAAGTTCTTCTGCTGCTGCCTGCAGGGTTGGGTTGTTGTTTCAGGTATTCAAATGGAAATCTTCTTTCTTTCTTTTTTGTTTCATTAAATATATCTTTCTTCGTACCCACAACGGCTAGTATCTTGGGTATGCAACCAACGGGTACCCAGTTCCGAACAGCACCAGAACCCTAAACCTAAACGCGTCTCAAACATATTGAGGCATTCCAAAATACCAAAAAAATTAGTATATGTGATAATTTTACTTTCATATTACATAAACATTTGTTTTTTAAAAATATTGTTACTATGATATTTTAAAATAAAAATTAGTATATTTGGTACTTTTACTTTCATATTATATATAACTTTATTTTTTTAAAATAGGTATAAGTAAATAGTTTAAAGTTTGAGTAAAAATTCCAAAAAACACTTTTATTATTCAAACAAAAAATAAAATAAAAATTTAACACCACCAAACATATATTAAAAAACTATAACAGAGAAAATGGGCCTGTTTGATTCTATTTCTGTTTCTTTAAAAACTAGTTTTCAAACAATTTTTAAAAATTTTAAAAATCTATTTATAAAACAATTTTGAAAAAAAATTATTTAGTTTAAAATTTTAAAACTCAAGATTTTATTTTCCTCTATTTAAATTATTAAAATATATAAATTATTATTTTAAATTAAAACAATACACATGATTAATTAAGTTGGTTTACAAATTCGTTTATAAAATTATTATGAACAAAAATTATTATTTCTGTTTTTGTTAGAGAAATGCAAAAATTCTAAAATAAAGTTATTTTTTATTTTTTGTTCTAAAATATATAAAAAATTAAGAATAAAAAAGCTTTGTACCAAACAAACTATTTTATCCTTTTATTTTCAATAACAATTTTTTTTAATACAATAATCAAACAAGCACAATTACTCTTTTCGTGTATAAACATATGTTAGCTAATCAAACTGCCATATATGAAATTAATTGCCTTCAAATTATTTGAAAAGCAAAATAAGCAAAAAAAAATTAACACGAGAAAAAGATACTCGCTTAAATTATGCATAGTAATGGCGGTGATAATTAAAAAGAAAATATTGCATAGTATTGCTTAAATTTAGCCAAAAAAAGAGAGAGGATTGTTGTTGACGAATGAAGTAATTCAAAGTTGAAAATTGAAAAGAATTGCTAGGCCCGATCGACGACTCAGGTCTCAAAAAGCTGGTGCATGGTGACAAGTACCAATAAAAAGTTGGGCGTGATGAAGCAATTTGTTTCTATTGGATTGAGGATTGAGGACCATTTTCGAGGACCATATATGTTGCTGCGCCCTAGCTAAGGACTGTCTACCCTCTTCACCACCCATTGGACATCTATCCTAATTTTAACTATTATTTCAAGTCCATGTAGTCGTATAAAGTCTTCCTTCTCTATGCCTATTTATTTTCCTCTTTAACTAATAATGAAAAGCATTGGAAAGTCAAAACACTTTTGTAGAGAGCGCCCAACAACGGCTCTACAGGGACAACAATGCCCTAGCACCCTACTCACAATCACAAATTACCAGGGTCGCCGTGCTAGGACATTGTCAAATACTTAACAAAAGCTTTTATGGATTCCTCTATTTTCTTTTCTCGTGGCTTTGGTTAAGTAAACATTACGTTGCATGTACCTTTTTGTTTTCTATGTTTCATAGTGAAACCCCAAAACCACCTGGAGCCTTCCTGGACGGGATGCCCAAGTCAAACCCCATAAACCCATAACTAAATTACTTCTGTTCATAGGGCATAAAAATATCTTTTCTGTTCAATATGAGATTATCACATGCTAGTGAAGGAACCAGGATCGAGGAAGTCACGATAACCTTTTTCTTTTGTCAAATATACATGCCGGGCTGCCAATGCAACATGGGGCGTAGCTTGTTTGATAATGATTCTTGGTTTTACGCAAGGATTTAATAATCGAGGAAAATAACCCATCGTTTTCGGACATCTAAAATGGAAGCTGTCAAAGGCATACTTTACAGTTACTAGGCAGAGTAGCAAACCATGAATTGTCATGCAATATTATACCAAGTCACAAAAAGTTTGACCAGAAGCGTTAACTATGCAGTCTTGATTCTAATTACTGGGTTATCAATTACGGTTATCTAGCTAGCATTTGATAAATCAAATGGAACTTCACTGTTTGAAGAGAAATATACTCCAACTAGCTGGAGAGAATCAGGATCTCTACCAAACAGCCTAGCACCTAGATTCCGCCTACTTATAGCCACTGTGCTGAACTTGATCTACCAAAAAGACTAGAGACGTAGTAATCCCCACGTTTTAAACCTCCATAAATTATTATAGTTTAACATATTGCCTAATCCAACGGTGTCAAAAGTTGGCTTAAGATTGGGACTAATAATTATTCATTTTTCTTACCCACCATCGTTAACGAGGTGCCTGAGTTTGACAGACGGTCAATAAAAATAGTAATACTACGTACGTAGTTTTCTGCGTTTCCAAGTCTCATTTTTTCTAGTTCTTTCTTTAAGTTAAGAGTCATGGTTACATGGTACCGTGTGATTAATACCATTGATTTTATTCTTCCCTCTATTTCTCTCGAGGAAGAGAAACCAAAAACGATAACAACATTAAGACAGAACAACAACAACTAGGAGAGCACGCATGACTCGGAGTTCGCTATTCTTCAGTCACCTCAGACATGCAGGGGTCCCCACTACATTGTAACCTCTCAAAGTGCTCTCTCAGATACACTACACAGACACTGTTCATGGTGTTTATGTCTTCCATGAGTTGATTTTTTTTTTCACCGAGCCCACATTAACTCGCTCTAACTCGTCTACCTCAGCTTGAACTTCCCAATAAACCTTCAAGTTTGTGTTATTTTGCATATGCTCATAATTCATGATATGAAAGGCTTGGCTAATCAGTAATCAGCTGAAACGACTTCACTGACTGCCAGTGAATTGGGACAAACCCATCGGTGAGCCTATGGAAGCAAACTTTGCCAGCTCTTGGGGCAGGAATGGATCAGGGCCAGCTCTTCCTCCACCCATGCCAAGAAAATCTCTCGTGTAACCATGTTCTCCGGAGTTTGAATCAGAATGGAGCTTCAATTGCACTTGTTTACTTTGTCTTCCATTGGGTGGCAACATGAGTTGATCAAGACTGTTTGATGAATGCGTCAATGAGCTATAGTTAGCGCTCCCCAGCATTGCGGCACTGCTAGTTGAAGTATAATTCTCCGCGGCTTGCTTCATACACTGAAAGACTTGGCTAAGCTCATTACGGTTTTGGTCGGCGTTATTTTCGAGACTAGTAGTTTGGGAAGAAGACGAGCTCATTACTCCAAAACTGCCGCTAAATATTGAGGGGTTTCTGCTTCTGGTAGAACCCATCTGAGCTGCCTTCTGCAGAAGTGCAGTAGCTGACAGGGGGGAAGCTGGCTTTGATTGCTTATTTTGAGTCTTTTGACCCTCAGAATAAATAGATGCTAAGTTTCCAGTTCCACCTTCTCCCTTTTCCCCAATAGGAAGTGACGACGGGGAAAGGTTTGCATTAGTTGAATTTGAAGCTGGCATTCCAAAATTAGACAAAGAAGAAGAGCCAAAGACATTAGCTTGTGCCATTTGCACAATCTCAGGCAAACCTGAAGAGCTTGATGACATGTAAAGACCAGAATTAACTCCAACATCAAGAGGATTTATCTGGGGATTTCCCAGCTGGTTCAACCACAGTGACAAGCTTGGCCTTTGCTGGTCTGCACCAAGCGAGTTGCCACCCATGCCCATCCCATTAAAATCTGGACGAAATCCATGTGGACCAAATTGTGAAATGCCTGGTACATTTTGAAGTCCCTGGCCAGCAAATCCATGCGCCGAACTAGGCTGAGAGTTGATCACAGTCTCTTCGTTCTTAAAATTAAGATTTGTAGTAGCAACTGACTTGAGTCTCGCACTCTCTTCAGTTAAGGCATCGCAGAAAGCTCTGTGCGTAATGAAACTGTCCTTCCTGTTTGAAAATTCAATGAAACCAATACAATCTTCAGACATGTGCCCCAAAAAAATTCAACGAAATCCCATTAATTATTCAATCATTTACACTATAAGAAGCATTAAATTCCAAACCTATGCCACGAAACCCCGGATATAAGCATTTATATCACCAACAACAAAACAAATACTGAAAAAATGAGACTCAAAACTATACCTGGAGAAGAGGGTACCACAGTCGCACTTATATTCTCTAGTGCCACAGGTTTTAGTGTGAGCTTTCCAATCAGATTGGACTGCGTATTTCTTCGAACACTTGTCACACTTCCACTTCTTCTCGCCATGTTTCCTGCTATAATGCTTCTTTATCCCGGTGAGGTCGCCCAGTGCTCTGGCCGGGTCATGGTGGACGCAAGTCTTCTCCGGGCAGATATAAACCTTCTTTCGAACCTCCTTGTTTGACCTTTGTCGTAGCTTCCATGGAAGGTTGTGGCCCCTTCGGTGTAGCTGAAGGTTTTGATCTCTCTGAAACCCTTTGTTGCATATTTCACAGATGAATCGGTTCGTAGCCATGAGAGACTTGGGCGAAAGAGCGATGACCTCGGCATCTGGATCTGTGATCAAAATTCAAAACCCATTTGAAAAAATAATAAATAAATTTTTCAAAACCCAGAAAAGGAAGATACTTTACCTGGTGTTCCTGGTAGATTTCTCTTCTTCCTGGCCACAGGAGGGGGATTAGGTTTAGGGTTAGGGTTTTTGTTTGTGTTGTGTTCTGGAGCAAACCCTCCAATCGAAGTAGATAATGAAAAAGGGTCACCAGATATCATTTGCATATTAGAAAAGGAACACTATATTGGAATGGTTAGCAAAGCAGTGAGCAGAAGCGAACAGCCAACTTGCGAAGGTATCAGACAGTACAAGCAAGAAAACAAAGGGTTTCCAGTAGCAAAAGCCAAATTAACATAAATTCTTTTGGATGGTACCCAAATCTATATAAGAAGACCTGGCTGACTTCGATTCTGCCAAACTCAAGAAAAAGCCATAGACGAAACTTAAATCTAACCAAAAATATTAACCTCAAAGAAAAAAAAACTATATACTAATGCAAGAGCTTCGGACTCTTGTAACTGGTGATGTGGTTTCTAGTTTGTTTAATTTCATTTCTATCAGTATAAAACCAAAACCATCTAGTGCGATGGCTATAGATAATATTTGAGCCTTTTTGAACCTCTTCTCTCTCTCTCTTTGGGCTCCCTAGCTTAGCTCTTCCTGTCTTTGGTCTTACGCGTAGTCTGATCTCTTTCTCATCTTATTTACTGGTATCTTCAATCACGGTCAGCCATAGATTTTGATGGGCCACCACACGCACAAAGACACACAAAAACAGACAGAACCCACACGCACATTGGTACGTGGAAGAGTGCGTGAGTATTTGTTTGCCTAATGAACCAGAGTGTAGTAGGAGGATCGTGTTTTGTGGAGCATATAGTGTAGCACAAACTCCGACTGTTTGCTTAAAAAGCCGATATTTTTACAAAAAGGCATATATATAGTATTAGCCATTGGGAGAAGTGAATAAGATTTTTATTTATTGTGAGCTATCAGCGCTGTGGATGTGTAAAGAGAAAATCAAAGTTAAAATGACGATGAGTTTGAGGGAAGGGGTAACAGAAAAGTAAGTTGCCTTTCTAAGAGCTTTTATCAGGTATAGAATGATTAAGTCATAATTACAGTTAAGAGCCCTGTTTTAGCATGCGAGAGATTGGGCAGAGGAAGGGGTCAGAGTTCCAGAGACGGAAAATTAATACTGTGGTTGTAAATTGTAATTAGCGACAGAGAGAGAGAGAGAGAGAGGAGCATGTGTAGTGTGGGGTCCTACTCCCAGTGGGGGGCTGTGGGGGAGGGTTCTCTTTTCCCGATGCAAAAGGGATAGGACCGTCCGTGACAACTCTGTCCCTGTGAGTGTCATCGTGTGGGACCCAGACAATTAGAGTGTGGGACTCTGCAGCATGCTGCAGATTCCATCATCCCAAAAAGTGCAAGTGATACTTCACCATTACAATGATGTTCTCGTTGGGTTACAGTGCGCCTACAGATACAAGTCAATGAAAAGGTCTGAGATATTTTTCTTTTCTTCATCCAAATGTCTCAGACATGTTAATTTTTGCTACTAACGACGTAAGTGAGCAAGTCTACACTTAGAGTCACTAAAAATGTATGTCAATATTAGCGTTTCATTGGATGGATTTTTTTTTTCAAGTTTAAAATATTTTTATATATTATTTAAAACCATTAGAATTTCTATTTTTAAATTTTTTTCTTTAAAAAAAACTTATCTAGAAGAAGATTTTGGTATTGTTTGGCGAGCGCAGTTACTTGATAAAAGCTTAAGTTGTGATGCGTAATGCGCTTGTTAGTTAGTGTGCTGCGCTACATGTGATTTTGATATATCATATATGATATGAATTAATGTTGGGTTGAAGTTAATGTTATGAATGGACTAATCAGTGGTAGTCGTTCTAATTCCGCAATGTTTCAGGAGAGTTCAAGTGTTGACTAGCTAGCTGAACTAAAATACCTTTGACCAACACTTTAATGTTGAACCAAATAACAACATGGTCTGGATGGACAAATTAGAGGCTAACCACTACTACGAGTGCTACTTCTACTCGGAAAATGAAATCATTTCAATGAATTCATGCGGGGACTTTCCAATTAATAGCCACATCTAATTTTAGCGCTCACTGTCAAATCATCGTTCTTAAATGTTTTGATACCTTGTATACTTGAAACTCCAACATTGATTCAGCAGATCATGTTTCAATATATCCTCTTATGAACTATTGTCATCATAAGGGAATATTTCCAACGAACCAAACATAAACTTGGATTAGATCTGAGGATTACTTGAGTAATAAAGACAGCTTACCTTACAGTCCCATTATTGAAGAGATCAAGATAATTAATCACTTAATCATTCACCCATATGGTTATGGATTCTCTCTCTCTCTCTCTCTCTCTCTCTCTCTCTCTCTCTCTCTCTTATTTCTTTTTCTTTCTCTTTCTTTGGTTTAAAGCTAAAATCCTTTATCATGTATAGTTGATTCAATTCGATAGATACTTTTAATCAAGTTACTATATATGTCAAACAAATTTACACTCTTTACTAGAAAAACTCTTAGAAGTATATAATTAGACCAAACACAAGCTAGCTAGTCCCCTCCCAAATTCTCAAATGATCAGGAAAATTTGACCTTCTCAAGAGAGTGCATCCCTTATTAAGAATCCAATTCAATCCAATCTTGATTGAGCAGGCCTATATATAGAGTAGCCCTAACTATACCATGATCCCACGTGATTAAAGATTACTTAGCGTTGAAAACTTATAAAATCTAATTCCTCGATCGTAAGAGCTTTCTCTGTCAATTTCTAACAACCATATATATGTGCCTCACATTCAAACAGCTTTCTTCACCTCAACTAACCACCAATTAGAAAGGGGACTACTCCATAGGGTACTGAGGTGTCTCAAATGTTGCTTCTGTATACGTAAATGGTTGTTTAGAGACCTCACGCATCTCAATCGTCTTGGTTTCACATACTAGCTAGTTGACTTAAACTGCAATGGAGTATATGGGGGAGGGTGAGCCTTTACCCTCCTAATCTCCACAAAACCTACGTGATTATCCAACTGATAGGAGCAGCATCCTTCCTTACTCATACTCCTTTTTTGAATCCACATACAAGAATAATATATATATATATATATATAAAGTGAGAGATCAGCTAATTTACTTTGGCATGTAATCCCATTTTTGTGTCCATATCCAACAGCCAGTGTTGGTTACATTTCTAAGCTATTACCTCGTTTGGTCTGATGAGTGTAAATGTGGCAATGGGCTAGAAGATTTTAGGGCATTCCAACTGCAGCTGTCAATTTGATACCAAACTTTTGTATAACTCGTATATGATATCTATCATGGAGAGCAAATTTATGCTAACATGAGGAAAGATTACTGCAACTTAAAGCTCATGTACAGAGTAAAAGGTTAACCAAGCTTACCTCATTTTTAGTTGCTATATAATGCTACATGGCCATCTATAGACATCATTTGAATAATGCAGAGAGTGATTAAGAGTGCATCATCACTGCTTTGGGAGATTGACAAGGCAGTGATACAGATGTTAGGTGAAAATTAGCAATCAAACTAATAAATAATTAGAGAGGGAGGCAACCTGTTTTGACCATATTATAATTGAGGACCTGATGAAAGAGCAGGATATTATAGTATGATGGAAACAAAAGGGAAAACATAAATTAGTGGGAACTGTAATGTGTTACTGTTATATTATATTAGACAATTCAACTGCTTTTGGCTTCATGCATTCGGAGCTTGGTATCCAATGTTCTTCCCCTCCACATGTATTCAAAATATCCCATGTGCTACTTATCATCTAATATGATTTCCAAAGAATTAAAGGAATGAAACTAACAGTTTCGATGTAATAATATACATATATATGTCCGACCAGATAACGACATCCCTCGCATCCATCCATTCCCTGGATTCCCAGTTTGCTCCGCAGCCCCCGCCATTCTTTTTTATGGTTCTCCTCCATTTCTGCTTGGTCTTCGCCTTGGAAATTTTATACACGTCCGGGATTTCATTACCAAACTCGAAAGTTTCATTACCCCAAGACGCGTTTTAGTTTAAGATTTTCAAGCTCATATACTTGTATATACAAATAGTTTATATATAATAATGGGCTCTCACTAATAATTTATATAGTTATATATGCACCTACCTATATGGTTAATTAGAAATTTTTTAAAGAATCTACACTTCAAACCTGGTGTATCTAGTTGCAGTTTTTATTAGATTTTCATTTCTTAATATATGTTATGCTTATTAGTGAAGTTTACCGTAAAAATGATAATACAAACTTTTTAGTTGGTTTTCAAGTTCCTTTTTACTTCAGCTTTGGTAGTTTTGACTGCTAGTACACTACTGCTTCACTTGGTAAATGGTAGGATGAAAGAATCGTTTATCGATAGAAATTATTCAAACGAAGCACCTTTTCACATTCTTTTTCTTTTTTATTAATTTTATGTTATCAATTCGCAGTACAAAAATCAACCAGCAACACAAAAACATGATCTCTCCATTGAGTGATCAAGACATTTATTCCTGAACGAAATAGGGAATATCTTATTAAGATATATATAATTATATATATGGAAATGGCAGCAACTGGGGCCCATTCTTGACTCTCCTCACGTGTGCCCTTTGCTACAGCTATTGCCCTTCTCAATTATTGTTATCTTCCAATTAATAAAAATTAAGTTGGTGCATGTGTATAATTAAGAGTTAGACACATCAGTTCTGGTTGCATACCAGAAAGCTAAATAAATCTTAACTTATAGAATGGATTGGATTCTATGTCAATGGATTGGATTCTATGTCATAGAGTTCATTATTTCAACTTGTGTGATCTGCTTCTATGTCAGAAAGCCATATAATTCTTAAGTTATACAATGAATTCTTACTGATTCCAATATTTTCAACGGTTTGATTTGGGAGACAGAGGATTCTAGTCAGAAGAGAGCATCAAACTTGCATTCCTAAACTCTGACAAGGAAATAGGCTATATTTATTTATTTATTATATATAGCCATCCACCTTCTCATTGAAATAAGATCTTGTATAATGATATGGGCAAGTGCAAGTGGCTACATACAACAAATAATTATGTCTCAGAAATTCAAAAAAAAAAAAAACATTTGGCCCCCATTTTCCTTATCATTCTGAGGAGTGCGGGAGGAATGGGCTCCCTGGCCCGCCCTTGTTTTGTCTCAGTTTCTGTTTTTGTTCTACTCTCGTTGTCTTCTTTTGTCTATCAAGCCCACTAAAGAAAGGAAACCATATCTACAGTTCTCCTGCTGAAGCATCTTCTCTGGTTGATCTCAAATAATTTATTATTGTGAAGTTACTAGATGAAAAGTATTAATTTAATAAATCCATTTGAGTAAATCATTATACAAAGAACAGAGGAAATCGGACCATCATAAGTCACTAAAAAAATCTGTTAGTTTGAAAAATTAGGATGGCATCTAATTGTGTTCAAATTGGAACTTTAAGCTTGGACCACCCAATAAATGACATAAATACAACACTAGGGAGATAGGGTAATTTATTAGTGTTCACACTTCACACACATATTTTGTTTGTTTCCTAAGAAACTTGAAACCTGACCTAGGATTAGACGCCATTCATTATAAACAAGACAAACCGTAAGCCTCGGTTTTTTCATGATACTAAGGCAAACGTATGGGAATGTTCTCTTGTTTCCTATTTCACACATGATTTTGTACAAGTGTTCTTCACTTTGTGAAAGTTTTTCAATAAATTCAACATCTCATTATCCATCACACTGGACTTCATAGATCTGATAAATATTCTGAAATGAACAAATGACAGTGAGGAGTGGGGCCTCTTTATGGACTAATGGTTCATTGATTCAAATATTCAAAACAGTGTGTGAATGAAGTGGATAAAGAAAAAGAAAAGAAAAGAGAGAGACTTTCAACTGATTGTTTCCAAGAAGAAGAAACCGAATAACAGAATCAAGTTGGTTTTACTGTGTCTCTGTAGCTTTCATTCATGTTCTATCTTGGAGTTTTGCGCAATAGGATATGGTGGGAATAGTGCCAAATACAAGCATCTTTAGACAGCCCTCTTCCCCATCTATGTTTTCAATCGCAAAGAATCTATTATTTATTTTATGACGCAACCATGTAAGTGAATATCCTGGTTGGTATATATATGGCGAGCCATATTTTGATGTTTGCTCAAAGGAAGATGGTACCTCAGAAGACTCTGATATGTACTATTACCTTTCATTCCATGTTAGCGGAATCTGCAGAATCATTTTTAAAATGGGGGGCAAATGAATCCATACTGAAAATCATTTCAGGGCTTATTGGACTTGGACTTTAAATAATTAACTAAAAACAACATGTAATTTGGTATAAGTTTAAACACAAAATTGGACTTTAAATACGTATGTACGCGCATACAACTTAACGTGTTGTAAGGTTTTTTAGTGTTCGAATAGGTTGATTTGATCATTAAAGAATCTGAATTAAATTTTTTATATTAAAATCAAGTAGCCTGACGATTATACCTTAGTCAGCTGATGTTTCTCCTTGATTTTAGGAAGTCACAATAACTGACTCATGACTAGAACTCGTTATATTAGCAAAAAAATTAGATAGCCCCACTATCCTACGAGCATGATATGTGCTCTGCACCTGGCCACCAATGCCTCTTCCCCTGCCTATCAGGAATTCTGAACCACTGGCATATCTATTAAATAAAAAATGCAACTATATTGCCGCAACATGTGGCAGATAAGCAATGTGATTTATATTTATTAGATAATTTAATGCAGAAAACTGACAGACTTGTGGTTAAATTTTCATAAGTAAGCTGTATTGTGTAATTCTACCCGCCTTTCACGACCATAGGACTCAATCTTTTGTCTAAATTTCAAAGTAACCATGCTGATTAAATTATGTGGTATGGCCTTTGAAGAATGTTTGGTCATAGAACATGAGACAAATGAGTTGCTTTCCTTATCTCTTTCCCTACACTTTCCTAATGCAATCTTTCCTACCTAGTATTATATTGCCCGATAATTGTCCCTTTCTGCATGACCAAGCTGCATATATATATGTATATAACCCTTGCACAGTGGTTTCAAGCTTACAACCATTTTGGTAGGTAATATCGGCAAATTGATTGATAAATTCCCTAGGTTCCTCCGTTGGCATTCATGGCGAAAGATCCTAAATTAGAATTTCAACTCCCTCCTGGATTTAGATTCCACCCTTCTGACGAGGAGCTCATTGTTCACTATCTGAGAAACAAAGTGACTTCATGTCCTCTCCCTGCTTCATTCATTGCAGAAATAGATCTCTATAAGTACAATCCATGGGAGCTCCCAAGTCTGTGTTAACTTAAACTGCTTTCTATATATTTTCTGTTTCATTGTTCTGTTCAAGAAATAATCACTAAAGGAATGGTAGCTTTTCATTTTTCACAGGCAAAGCTTTGTTTGGAGATGATGAATGGTTTTTCTTTACTCCTAGAGACAGAAAGTATCCCAATGGATTGAGGCCTAACAGAGCAGCTCGTTCAGGTTATTGGAAGGCTACAGGGACTGACAAACCCATTCTCACTTCCTGTGGGATGAAGAGCATTGGAGTGAAGAAAGCCCTTGTGTTCTACAAGGGACGTCCCCCAAAAGGATCTAAAACCGACTGGATCATGCATGAGTATAGGTTGCTCGATTCAATGATCTTAAATTACAAGCAAAGAGGGTCTATGAGAGTAGGTCAATTACATCTTGTCAAAATTTGGAAGCTGAAAGCCAGAAAGATATGTAGTTTTGATCATTTCTTGATATTTTTCCTTTTGTTACAGCTGGATGATTGGGTGCTATGCCGGGTTCGACAAAAAACCATCAGCCCAAGAAGCACTTGGGAAGACTCAAATGAACCTAGCTATGAACCAACCAGCTACTTTCAACAAATGAATGAGAATCCTAATCCTGAACCTGTCAAAAACTCCGTGTACAATGAATTTCCAATGTTACCTTACATTCTGGCCTCTAAGAGTACTCTTCCTTCCATTGGTACGGCCTCAAGCATAAGCTTTCAATTTAATGATCATGGAAAAGGATATGCTTCAGTCCATGAGGACAACTCAAATTCTAATGTAACAGAAGCACAGTTCTTAGCGTCTACTGGTGAGAGCTTGTTTAATCCGCTGAAGAGGAAAGGCCTTGCAGAAAACCAGTTGGACCTTTATGCTCCTCCCTGTAAGAAGCTAAGTGAGGAAGACATAAAAGGCTGCAATTTGTACAACTTAGATCGTTGGACTTCCATTATACAACCTCAAGAGCTTAGTAACTTAGCCTTTGCAGGATATATTTGAGTGATATATATACATCTAAATATGTGTGCATATGCAGAACCTGGAGAGCTCTCTCTGGGAATGAAGTTTATTATATATTATATGTAGATAAAAGGCATAGCGAAGAAACAGAAGAAGCCTGAGGAGAAGTAAGAGGGTGCAGCTGTTTCGTGTGTGCACTGTGCACTGTGGTTATTCTTTTTAGCTCGTGGGACTGTACATATGTGAATATATATGTACGGGCATTTGCTTCTCTTCATTATATGATTATTTCAGTTGTGTATACACATGACATTTGAGAGATAGCTTAAAGAATAAAGTTGCTGACTGTAATATACTTTCAGTTTTTGATTTGGTGGTACATGATTCTGATCAAAACGCTATTTGTAAGTTCCGAAAATCCGTTGTTGTATTTTCTTTCACTGCCGTGCGTGGCTCAAAAGCTAGCTACAGATACCTCACGAAAGAATCTGAAGCAGGATTTTAAAAGAACGTAATAGCCAGATCGCTACATGTGTACATCTTTATCTTGCAGGATTATGAGGAATCTTTACTGGGCAACCTAACCAAGAAGATTGCAGGAAACCCAAAGTAACATTTTTCAAAAATACTTGTTTTCAAACAATACTTTCATAAATCTTATAAAATCTCTCACCCTTACTCAATTTTCTACTAGGGCAACTTTTGGCCTTTAAGAAAATACCCAATATTCTTTTTGTTTTTGGGACAATAGAAAATACCCAGTATCAAAGTTTTGAAGCAGAGACGATTCATCTTGGATTGGGCTATATGCTCCGCTTTCAAGCAAGAGGGAGGCCCGGACCAGACTGTCATTGGAATATTCATTGATAATCGCTTCACCTATTATAGTATTTTGTAATAACTTTTTTAATTTAATTTTCTGTTCCTCGGAGTTACTCCCTCCTCCTCTTAGTATTACTACTTACACCTTTTTTAGTAGACTTTTTACACATACTTTATTAATGATAATTTAATGTCTTGACATAATGAATTTTAATTCATTATTATATTATTTGAAAAGTTTAAAAATGATAAGTAATTTTTAAATTTTCAATAACTTTTTACTATTTTTTAAAACCTATAATATATTTATAGGATATATCTATCTCATTATCTTATTTTTTTTTATATTTTTTTGTTAAATAATTTGAACGAAAACACTAAAAAGATCTAAAATAATATATAATAATATAGATAAATATAATTATTTTTTAAATAATATTTTAATAAAATTAAAAATATAATTAAATTAAAAATAAAGTACAAAAAAATTACTTTCAAAGATGATATATATATATAAAAAGAGATGATGTATCTTATAAAAAAAATAGTTTATTATAAAAAATAAAGAATAATTAATGACTATTGAATTATAAATGAATGACTCAAATTACTCATTAAAAATTACATAAGTGACACATACATTTTTAATAAATAATCACATACAAAATACGTAAATTTTAATGAATAATTTGAGTCATTTATTTTTAATTCAACAATTATTAATTACTTCTCTTACCTTTCATAATAACCCACCATTAAAAGTTCTACTTCTACATATTTAGCCTACCTCCAATAGTAACTTTAGTGATCTTTACACATTTTTTTCTCACATACAGACAAGATAACCTCAAAATTTCAAATACCTCCACCTGGACATTCTTACTTAAATTTAGATGTCCTCTCACAGAAACTATTTGTTCATAATCAACGAAAACAGATTACGTGCTAATGGTACCCCCCCCCCCCCCTTTCTCTTTCTTTTTTTCTTCCAAGTGAAAATTAATAATTATATAAAACTTCAAATATAATTATAATATGCTAGGTCATTATGCAAACAATCTGAGTTCTTTCTACAAGTATCGAAAGGTGGGAATATCAGAGCCGGATTCAGTGTCGATAGTATACACATGTATATAAAACAAGCTGCAACTATTTGACAAACCAACGGTGCACACCGGCATAACAAATGTATATCTCTCGAGTGCCAGGAAAAATACACAAACGGAGAAATATTAAAAAAAAAGAAGAAGATATTTTCAGGAAAATACAAGATAAAACAGGAAAGCCATTCGACCACATCCAACATATTCAATGGCCTTGTGTAT
>JASKGM010000013.1:11631190-11677866 GCA_034509205.1 Ceratonia siliqua | reverse complement strand
CCAGAAAGGTTTATCAAGAAGCAAACAAAACATGTGAGAGTACCACCTAAATTACAAGTTATAAATGATCCTAGTGAGATATTTTCAGGAAAATACAAGATAAAACAGGAAAGCCATTCGACCACATCCAACATATTCAATGGCCTTGTGTATCATATCATTTCTTCAGTACACTGCAATCAACGCACAGAAAGCCAGAAAGGTTTATCAAGAAGCAAACAAAACATGTGAGAGTACCACCTAAATTACAAGTTATAAATGATCCTAGTGATGCTATGAGCAAAAGAGACGAACCGCTCCTACTTCGTGAATATGAAGATTTCAGTTAACAATACCTCAAATTGATTAAAATCTTGACATTTTATGCATAGACATCACACAATTTTTTTCAACATTGTCGCATTCGAAAATTGATTCATACAATATTTATTCTTTTATCTAGAGGAAAAAAAAGATAAACAAAAAGATACAGACAATAATTAAATTTCTCTCGTTAACATGATTATGATCTCAACCAATCAAGATGGCTAACTCAAACTTGCTTTTATTTGGCTGTATCATAACAAATTTCTCAGAAATTGATTCTGCCAGACTAATTTGCAGATTACTATCTCACGTAAAAACTGTAGTTTTACTAGATGTGTTCTTAACCATAGCCCCCTCTAATTTTAAAGGAATGCCTCAATCAGAGTGTTGGGGAAGAATATTTATGATTATTGTAGAGAGACAGTACACGATATGAATAACAAACAAAAGATTGAGAATTACATCACAGATATTAAGCAAAGGTGTATGAGCTATGGCTAGAAAGGGAACAGAACGAGATTTAGTACTGCAGCAACGGCTGCATAGCAATATTAGGAATAGGTGATGAATGCTTTTATGAAGAAACCTTAAACCTATTTTCACTCTAAAGAGTAAAGATGCAGCTAAAGGTTTGTGTTAGTGTGGTGTAAGGGCAATTTTTAGAGTTATAATGTATTAGAAAGGGTAAAGTCGTCTTTATATATTGATGTGTAACCCTATCTTGAATATATAGTTGTGCTAGCCGGCTCAGTGGAGTATTAAGGCTTTCCCTCCATTCTATCTCTCCCTTTTCTTCTCTTCTTCGTCCTCAAATTACATGGTATCAGAGCTTTACTAGTACTGACCCCGCTCCTTATATTCTTTTCTCCTCCTCTTTGTCGTCTCTTCCTTTCTCCATGGGCACTGCACAGTAGCTGCAGTAAGAAACGCGACCAGAGGAGTGTCACAGGAAATGCCGTTGTCGTGCGGGAATATTGCAGGAGCTGCATTTTCTCTGGTGGTCACGATTTTCGGCCATTTCTGGTATGTTTCGACACTCTGATAATTCTCGGCTCTTTTTGGAAGTTTGTGGCCATTTTTTTGGCGCTTCTCGACTCGATTTGGTTGTTTCACACACCTCTGTATCAACTTATGGTATTTGGATTGATCAATTTTGAATCTGTGAGTTGTTTTTGGTCTCTTGGTGGAGTATTTCTACAATTTCATATTCCTCATTCTAGGTGTTCTTGAGGTTGGGTCCTATTTCTACAATGGCTGAGGATACAGTGGAAAAGAAATTTATTGCTGAAATTAGTTCTACTACTTCTAGAATCACTGACAAAAAATTGAATGGAAAGAATTTTATCCAATGGCAGAGAACAATTAAGAGATATTTATCTGGCCTTGATATGTTGGACCACTTGACTGAGGACCCTCCTCCTAGAACAAAAGAGGCTGACAGGAAGAAGTGGCTGATGGAGGATGATAGATTGTTTAACATGATCCAGAAAACTCTCGAACCAGAACTCGATGATGCCACTAGTCACTGTATTACAGTGAAAGAATTATGGACTTATTTAGAAGAATTGTTTGCTAGCCGAGAAAATTTAATCCATGTACATGACGTCTTATCTAATGTGTATCGGGCTAAACAGGATGAAGGGAAATCGTTACTTAATTATTATACAGAGACCAAACAGGCAAGTGAGGAGATGAAATCTCTCTTTCCCATCACCAATGATGTTAAGAAAATGCAGGACAACAAGAGCAGATTGCAGTGATGAGTTTCTTAGCCGGTTTGAAACCAGAATATGAAATAGTTCGTACACAGATTTTGACTAGCTCCGGATCTAGTTCTCTTACCTTTAGTGATGTTTTCTCACGGCTTAGGAGGGTTAGTAAAGATACTCTTGATGAAATAACTAATGAACCTGAAGCATCGGCCTTGATGAGTTCTAATTCAAGGTCAGAGAATTCTAGAGGGGGACGAAGTTCTACTAGAAGTGGTGGTCGAAATAGTGGAACCTGCACTTGTTTTGAGTGTAGAGAGACAAGGCACATCAGGAAGAACTGTTGGAAGTTGAATGGGAGTGGAAAATCCTAATATGAGAAGAACCAATCTAAATTTGCTAACGCTGCCACCCATGATGGGATATTAGTATTACCTACCCTAGCTGGCCCTAAACCTGATTAGCAGGTAACTATTTCTGCCGAGGAGTATGCTCGTCTTACTCAATTGTCTGTCTCTCAACACAGCTCGTCTTCTTCGACAGCCACTTTAGCCCAGTTAGGTAAATCTATAGCCTGCCTCTCTTCATCATCTCGTAACTGGGTCATTGACTCAAGGGCAACTGATCATATGACAGGTACCACAGGTACACTTTCTTCCTTTCAATCATCTTCTCACTTACCTCCTGTTACCCTTGCTGATGGTTCTTCCACTCCTGTTATAGGATGTGGCACAGTTGACATCACCCCATCCTTTTCTTTGTCTTCTGTCTTATGTGTTCCTCGTTTTCCTTTTAACCTCTTGTCAGTAAGCAAAATCACAAGTTCTCTTAATTGCAGTGTTCATTTCTATCCTGATGCTTGTGTATTTTAGGACCTTGGGACAAAGAAGATTATTGGTAGAGGACGAGAATCTGGTGGGCTATATGTGCTGGAGTGCCCACAAGCATCTATGACTAGTCCGGTTGCCTGCACAAGTTCTATCTCCCTTCTTCAACTTCACTGCCAATTGGGTCATCCCTCCCTCACTGTTTTGAAGAAAACGTTTCCTAGCTTAAGATCTGTAACTAGGTTAGATTGTGAGTCATGTCAACTAGCTAAGCACACTCGTGCTCCCCTTCCTCCTAAGACTGTTAAACGGGCTGCGTCCCCTTTTAAGTTAGTTCATTCAGACATTTAAGGTCTCTATCCTGTTGTATCTAAATCTAAATTTCGATATTTTGTCACTTTTGTGGATGATTATTCTCGAACTACTTGGTTATACTTAATGGAAAATCGTTCAAACTTGTTCTCCATTTTCTGTCAATTCTATGCTGAAATAAAGAATCAACATAATTGTTCTATTCGTACATTGCGGAGCGATAATGCTAAAGAATATTTCTCTGCTTCCTTGAATTCTTTCTTGTCTCGGGAAGGCATTATCCATCAATCTTCCTGTGTTGTTACCCCCCAACAGAATGGGGTGACAGAAAGAAAGAATCGGCACCTCATGGAGGTTGCCCGTGCACTCTTATTCCATATGAAAGTTCCTAAGGTTTTTTGGGCTGATGCAGTGTCTATTACATGTTTCTTGATCAACCGGATGCCTTCATCTGTCCTTGGGGGATAAATTCCCTATTCTCTCTTGTTTCCTTCTCTTCCTTTGTTCTGTCTCCCTGCCAAGATTTTTGGATATACTTGTTTTGTTCAAAATATTCGTCCTTCTGTGTCAAAACTTGATCTCAGGTCATTGAAATGTGTCTTCTTGGGTTATCCACGCAATCAGAAAGGATACCGATGTTTTTCCCCTGAATTAGGTCGCTATCTTATCTCCATTGATGTCACTTTTTTTGAGTCCACTCCATTCTTCTATTTCATCTCCTCCCTCGACTCCATTAGTACTCCTAAATCTCTTTTAGATGCTATATCTCATCCTGGTGGACGGCGGCTATGCAAGACGAAATGAATGCCCTTGAGCAGAATCATATGTGGGATCTGGTTCCTCTTCCTGCAGGTAAACATGCCATTGGCTGCAAATGGGTTTTCACTGCCAAAGTTAATCCAGATGGATCCATTGCTCGCCTTAAAGCCCGACTGGTAGCACAGGGTTATGCACAAACCTATAGCTCTGATTATTCTGAGACTCTCTCCCGTTGCAAAATTAACCTCTATTCGTCTTCTCATACCCCTAGTTGCCACCAATAGTTGGACTCTTCAGCAGTTAGATATCAAGAATGCTTTCCTTCATGGTGACCTTCAGGAAGAGGTGTATATGGAGCAACCACCGGGGTTTGTTGCTCAGGGGGAGTATGATCATGTTTGTAAGTTGAAGAAGTCTTTATATGGATTAAAACAGTCCCCTCGTGCCTAGTTTGGCAGATTCAGTGAAGTGGTTATGGAGTTTGGGTTGAAAAGGAATGCATATGATCATTCAGTGTTCTTCAAACAAACATCAACAGGATGCATTATTCTAGTTGTATATGTTGATGATATTGTAATCACAGGAAGTGATGGGAATGGAATATGTGCTCTTCAAGTCTTTTCTTCATAGTAAGCTTCAGACCAAGACCTAGGAGACCTCAAGTACTTCTTGGGAATTGAAGTGCTTAAAAGCAAAAAAGGAATTTTCCTATCTCAGAGCAAGTATATTCTGGACCTTCTTGAGAAAATAAGGATGCTGGGAGCTAAACCATGCGAAATACCGATGTGTACAGGTGTTAAATTGGGAATTGATGATGGTGAACTCCTAAAACATCCAGAACGGTATAGGAGACTGGTAGGAAAGTTGAATTATCTAACGGTTACTCGTCCGGACATTGCCTTCCCTGTGAGTGTTGTGAGCCAATTTATGTCTTCACCCCGCTCAACTCATTAGGAGGCAGTTATCCGCATTTTTAAGTATTTGAAGGATGCTCCTGGTCGTGGGCTAGTTTACAAGAATCATGGATATAAGAAAGTAGTGGGGTACTTAGATGCTGACTATGCTGGATCTTGTACTAATCGCAAGTCAACCACAGGAGATTGTGTATTTGTGGGAGGCAATCTTGTCTCTTGGAAAAGCAAGAAACAAGATGTGGTTTCCAGATCCACGGCTAAATCTGAATATCATGCTATGGCTCAACTTACTTGTGAATAGGTATGGATACATCATCTATTAGGTGAGTTAGGAGTTGGACAACTTGAGTGTATGGAAGTACTATGTGACAATCAATCAGCTCTCCATATAGCTTCCAATCCCATGTTTCATGATAGAACGAAACACATAGAAGTTGATTGTCACTTTGTTAGTGAAAAACTCCAACAAGGCCTCATCTCCACTAGATATGTCCGTACTGATAAACAATTAGCAGACATTCTCACTAAAGCACTTACCAAGGATAGGGTAAACTATATTTGTAACAAACTGGGCATGATCAATATCTATGCTCCAGCTTGAGGGAGAGTGTTAGTGTGGTGTAAGAGCATTTTTAGAGTTATAATGTATTAGAAAGGGTAAAGTCGTCTTTGTATATTTATGTGTAACCCTATTCTGAATATATAGTTGTGCTAGCCAGCTCAGTGGAGTATTACGGCTTTCCCTCCATTCTATCTCTCCCTTTTCTTCTCTTCTTCCTCCTCAGATTACAGTTTGCAAACAAAATAATTAAAATTTATATCTTCAAGTTTTCAATCAGACAGACATAATAAACATGGACCCGAACTTTCCCACGCATGCCTGTATTAACATGCATCCAAGTTTCTAATATTAAAGTCAAAAAAGAGCTCACGACAAGAATATAAATTGGGCACGAAATCAATGAGAAAAGAAATATAATGGGCAATTTTTTCAGGTAATTGTAAAAGAGATAGGAGCCTTACTTGTATAAATAGGCAGCAATTCCCAAAATTATAATCAACAAAACAATATCAATACAGAAGTTTCTACTGGACCGAAGCTGGATGAAAACCAAATCCCATATAAGATTTAGTGAGAAATCTATCACTGATGCTGCTGGAAATTAATGGAAATCAAATATTAAAACAGGGTTACAGTTAAATAACCTGGTTCACTGTGTCTTTAAGTCTGACATTGGTATTCTTAAGGTCCGAGGATGCTTTGTCCACCTGTGAAGATGCCAAATAATTGCTGTGTCATATTAACTTCAACTTAACAAATTTCAATTATGAGAACTGAACACGCTTCCAAGTTTTTGGGCTTTGAAGCATGAAGAAATTGATAATTCTCACCTTAGTGTCAATCTCATCCATCAGCGGAACTTGTCTATCCATTTCCTGCATTTTAGAGCATAAATAATGTACCCAAAAGTGAGGATGAAACAGAGGAGGAAAGATAAACAACACAATAAGGCAACTGACCTCATTCATATCATGTGCCATGTTTTTCAATGTATCCAAGCCTTCTGAGATCATTTCCAAGCCTTGATCCTATAGATACTTTAATATAATTAGATATAAAACCATTCTCTGATTAACACTCGACATATATATATTAGGCAAAAGGCAACAGCAAAAATTCTCTATCTCTCTGGCTACAACTGCCAAAAGTGACTTGCCTGCTTCATTCTATGCATTTCAAACTCCTGCCTGAATTGACTTGATTCCTCAGTTTGTTGGAAGTATTCACTGTCAAATCGCCCATCTGTAATTAACATGAATAACACAAATGAACTACGGCCATCAACTAAAACCTCCTACACATGAACTATTGTAATTGTATAAGACATAAATAACATCAATTACCTGAATCAAACTTAATTTCAGTGCGTGACGCGGATGCCACCCAACCTCCAGTTTGTTTGGGTGCAGCAGGGGCCCCATCTGGGATAGCTTGGATTCTCTCTGGCAATGCAAGAACCAAATCATTACGGGCAGCAAATTCTTCTGAAGAAAGCCCCTTTACCTGTGAATACATTGTGTTTGTATCATGCATCCGACACATTTTTTGAAGCTTTGCTAAGTGAAGTATGAAAAGTAGATAAATAGATAATTTAGCTATAGAGAAACCATACACAGCAAATGGAATTAGTCGGTAGTAAACAGACATATACACTACAACAAATATGTCCCTTTTGGATATGGATAGGTGCACTGGTAAGTAAAAAGTGCCCTCTAGAGGAATTGAAAATTTTTTTTCTTTGACTTTCTCATTGTCAAGTTTTATTCTAGAACTCTTCGATTAGATATATATGCTGTTATAATGGTTGTATTGATCAGATATCTGTAATGTGGTAAATAAGTCGTCCTTCATTACACTTGCAACTTGCAAGTACCAGCTTTGAGATTGTCGAGAGTTCAAATTTAAAAGTCTTAAGAATGTATTCATCATTCCAGCCTCAATCCAAAATGATAAACCTCAGAGTAATAATGCAGGTAAAGAACACCGATTCAAATGATAGAATCTTGGAACTAGCAGAGAAAACAAAAACCAACCTTCTTGACAGCCAATTTCTGCAACTTAGGCACTTCCTCGAGCAACCGAGCCTTTGTACGACGAATTTCAGCATTGATGGCTACGGCAGATGCCCTATTTTTTTCCTTGGAAGCGGTTTCCGCTTTCTACATAAAATTGACTCCAGATAGTATTAGATAAGTTGAAGCAAACCCAAATTCCACAACTTTCGAATAATATTTCTTCAATTAGGGCACAAAATCCCCCCAGACCTCTCCACTTATGTGTATTTCTTGTTTTCCCTACCAAGCCTTACCTAGATCAACCAAACTCTGAACTGAAATTTTTAAGAAACTCACTAGTCACTACACTACACAAAATGAACTTTTCCTTGATTTTCTTGAGCGTGAAACGATCAAACGAGAAATGAAGAACAGTATGAATATGACCTGAAGCGTGGCCTCGATGTCGGCGTCAACGACGGCGTAGAGTCGAGCAAAGGCATCGTGGCCGGAGATATTGGAATCCTTGTGCTTGTCGACATCGTATTTGTCGTACTTCTTGCAGATCGAATCAACTCTAGTCAGAATATCGATTACGCTCATGCTGTTACTAGGAATCAAAATCCAATCGCGTCCAATAGTAACTAACAGATCCCTCGTTGTAGCAGAGTTGAATCTGCTTGTTAACTGGCGCCCCAGTGCATTGGTTATTGCCAGCACCTTACAGGCTGTAGCAAATGCGATTTGCAAATAATTTTCGGTTCTTTTCTTTTAATTATTTTCAGGGTAAATTTTAAGCTACAGCTTAGATTTTTTATTTTTTTTATTATTTTAATTATATAACTTAAATAATAATTTTTAAAAAATTCTTAAAAAATTATATAACTTAAATAATAATTAATCTTAAAAAATTAAAAAATTAAAAATTAAAAAATACATAAATTAAAAAATTAAAATGTCAAAATTATGCTACAGTCCTAAAATAAAATTGTAACAAACGCCTATTTTCAATTATACCTTAGTAATCACTTCACTTCTTAGAGCCTACCCAAAATTTTCAGATTATTGACTCCACCAAACTTCAGATTTTACAGAGTACTTGAATTTTTTTCTTAAAAAGCTTTTTTTCAAAAAAAATCTATAAATCATAAATAAAATAAAAATATCTGTTAAATTACAATAAATGTCACGCGCAGGCGTGATAATAAATATTATAAATATTTAGTACAAAAATATTAGTCTAAGTAATAAATTTTTAATAGTAAATATTAATTAATTTATTTTTTAATGTTACAATATTATTTATCATACAAATTATAAATATTTAAAATAAAAATTAATTTTTTTACAGCATTTATATCTTTATCAATAGTACTATACACTTTTACCTTTAGCGAGCGTGTAATAAGAGAATTGTTTAATTTTTTAAAAATTTTAATTTAAGGAACAAACATTTTTTATGTTTAGTATATATTTTTTATAATTTATTTTTAAAAAATTAAAATTTTTATTTTTGACTAACTTTTATATTAAAATATTTCTACAAGGTGATGATACTTTTAAATTCTTATATATATAAAAAATTCTTTCAATATAAAAGTCTATTTTATTTTTATTTCATATCTATATATTTTTTTAATTATTATAAATATTATAAATATCAAAATATTTAATAAAATAAATACTATTTATACTAAATTATTGAAATAATAATAAATTATATGTAAATAAAAAATATATAATATATATAAAATAAATATAAATATATAAATAAGTAACAAGTTTATATTAATTATTATAAATATAAGTTTTTTATAATTTAATAAAATTTATATTATTTATATTAAAATTAATAGAATAATAATAAATTATATAAATAAATATGATTTATATATTAAATAAATAAAATAGACAAATAAATAATAAATAAAGAAACTTATATTAATTATTATAAGTATAAAAATATTTAAAATAATAATAAAATTTAATAAAATAAATATTATTTATATTAAATTATTAGAATAATAATAAATAATATAATTATATAAATTAACTTATATTTAATATTTATTAATTATTATATATGAATAAGTAAGTAAAAAAATGAACTGTTATTTAATGATATTTTTGTAAAAAATCATAACATTCTTATAAAAATTGTATTTAAACTAAACATGAAAATAAAATATTTCAGCCAACATTTTCAAAAATGTTTAAAGGCCAACCAAATACATTTTATATCATTTTTAAGAATCATGATCCCCATAAAATATAATTCCTAAAAAACATAATTTTTAAGAGTAAAAAATGTAATCAATATCAAACACCTCTTTAGTTTAAAATTTGCTTACTTTAAAAGGAGTCGATTATCTTACTCTAAAGAGCACGGTGTTCCTTCACCTAGAAGGATGAAGACTCCACTCACTACATTGTGAGCTTTACCCTATCTAAATGAGAGAGTACCAATCTTCGTAGAGTAGGATATCACCACTAGATTGAATTATCCTCATTATATGTTCACGGTGATGAACAATCACCAACAATTACAAAAGTCGAGTACTTTTAGTGGCGAAAGTTATTGAGAATGAACTATTGGCATGTTTGAATGCTTTTCAAAAAAATGACTTTTATAAAATATGAAGTTAATTTCAAAAAAAGAATGTATTTTAGTAAAATGAGAAACTGTTTTGTATTCAGATACAATAAATGAGAATGACTTTTTAATTATAAAATGTGTTCAATTGCAAAATTATAAAAAAAATTTTAATTGATAAAATTACTGAAAATAGTATGTACAATAAATTTAAAATTAATAATTTTTTATGTGTCAAAATTATATATTTAATTTGAAAATAATAAAATGAATATATATATATATATATGATTAAAAATAATAATTTTTAAAATAAAATAATTTTAAAATAACAATTATATAAAAATAATCATATTAAAAAATAACTTAATGACAAAAATAATATAATTGTATTAAAAAGATATTTAATTATACTTAAATTTTGTAACTATAATAAAATTTAACTATGATATTATAATAAAAAATATATAATTATAATAAGCAGATAGACAAAATTATCAAAAATAAATAAATCTTTTTTTCCTAATAAGAGAAGTTACAAAATAGATATTATACTTTAATCACAATTTTTCATTTTCTATTTTTTTTTCTTAAAAGAGAATGAGATTCGAATAATTTAAAAAATTATAAAAAAACTCTTTTAAAAAAAAGTCATTATTTTCCAACAAAAAAGAAATCCAAACTCTATTTTGTACATGATATCATCTTTCTTACTCCTTATTTTAATCATTTTTGCAGTTCTCGTTAGGAGAATTATATTTTAATCACAATTTCTTGTCTTAAAAATTTTAAAAACGTATATAATGTGATGGTACATTGTTACTTGCCTAAAAATTACAAATTTCGAAGTAAAATATCACGATTTGATGGATTATAAAACTCCCTGGAAAATAGCTATAGAAATATTTTGGAAATAGCCATAAAATTTCATATTTAAGTTGATTTAGAGAGACTTGTTTAAAATGTATTTATAAAACAATTTTTTTGTTTTTTTTATGAAAACAAAAAATTTGTTTAGAAAAGTGTTTTGATAAGTTATTTTTAAAAATTTTTTAAAAATAATGATTAGAAAATAAAAAATAAAGATCAATTTTTTTATATTTTGTCTTATTTTTGTCTATTATTTTTTAAAAAATAATTAATAAAAAATATTTTTACTCAAATAAATTTTTTTTATTTTATAAAATAAAAACCATTCCAAACTTAATTTCTTTTACTTAATTTCTTTTCGTAACAATATTTCCTGCCATGTGGGTCTTCGAATATAGTTTATAAGAAGGTTTCCTGGACAGTTAACTTGATGTTAAATCTTTGAAAAGAGCTTACCCAAATAAATTTCTTAAATCAACTTCAATATTTAACTTAATTTCTGTTTTGGGGTAAATCTGATTTTTCTTATTATTGAGTTAGAAAGAAAAACTTCAAAAAATTTCCTTATCAATTTTTAAACTTTCAAATCGAGCTAATTTTAATTTTCAACTCTTCATTGAAGTTACTCGTTTCTATAGTCACATGAACCTTGCAAATTGGCGTCTCTTGAAATGTTCCTTATGTTTTTAATTGATGTTAAACCCGTGGAAATTGTTCTAATTAGTCCATGATGAGCCAAGTTTGATTTCTATTTATGACTTATGAAGTTGTAAAATATAACAGTCACCCCTTGGAAATGAGTTTTAGTTGGCAAGTGTTCCAGCCAAATTAGGCAGCTAATGTATTAAATATGTAATATTCTCACACATAGGAATGCATGAACCTAAAGATGAAAGATAAATCTTGAATTTCAACTTGGTGTGGTCAAAATCATCAAGATTGGTGATTTTGTATGTTAAAGTTTGAAAGACAACAGGTGAGTGGATTTACTTATTTTTGGATAATTGAATTTTTATATTTATATCATTTATTCATGGTTATTTGATAGATAATTTAAACATTTTTAAAGTGCAAGTTTCATGAACTAAATTTTATTTAAAGTTGATATGGGAATTTATATGGATGAATGTTATGCTTTATGAACTATTCTTGGGAGTATGAGATTTTCATGCCAATATTGGTATGTAGAATATTGTATTGCGAAAACTAAATTGTGGGAGTTCCAATTTATGTGATTTAATCTTATGTCCCATGGAGTGTGCTTGGCAGTATGACATTTTCATACATATTTGGTAGAACCTTGAATTTAAACCATGAAAGATTTGAAAGATATCGGGTTTAAGCGTATTATGGGGTCTGTAATTGATCTGTGATAAAACTACTAGGTGCACCTAAGTTGTAACCTCTATTAGTTTAGGATAGTTTCTGATAGACGGTAACCTTTGTCAGTTGAGTGTAGTTCCTGACAAGTGATATGATTTGTTGATTGGGTTTCATCTCCCATGAGTATAGTTCATAGAGATTGATGGATGAGAATTTAGAATTTTCTTCAGTTGAGGGCAATTATTGAAGGTGAGAATTGAACCACCATTACAGTTGAGTGTAGTTCCTGAAGATGATTTGTTGGTTTTCAGTTTGGATTATTTCACAGAACATTTATGGATTCTAAAATCATATAATTTGGAAATAATATTTTAACGGTGTCACAATGTGACGGCTAGTGAACAGCTATCATTTTATAACTTTTGGGCGCGTAAGGGAAAACGCAGAAAAAAATTAAAATCGCCACCAATTAATTAGAATGATAGTTGAGATCCTAAAAAAAGAAAGGAAAAATGACCCTTGGAATTAGAAGAAGGGTTCAAGAGTCTAATTACGTATAGGGAAGGTATTAGGCATCCCACAACGTCCATCCCTAAGGATGGTTACCCTAAATTGTTTGTGCTTACAAATTTTAATATATTTTAATTACTTATTTTATTAATGAAATAATAAATGACAAAGATAAAAAAAAGAAGTAACTGAACCTGCCTTATCAAGTAAGTGCTTATGTACCCCAAAATGGATTAAGGTCAACGTAGTTCGGAATTATTAAATTGACGAAAAGAAGTTAAGATATTAAGGGAATATAATATTCCACTTAAAGCCTGGATAACGAATTAGGACATTAGAGAGAATATGCCTCCACTAAATGCCCGTAAAAGGTTGAGATTTTGAGAAAATAAAATTTCACTGAAAGCCTATGATATTGAATTTCGAAAAAAATAAACTTCCACTGAAAGTCCTTTAAATGTTGAGTCTTTGGCCAAGAGTAAAATTTATAAAAGTAATGGAGTAGGAAAGAGATTTATGAAGTAAGTTGGGCCGAAATGTAATTTTTTTGAAAATTAAGGGCCAAAATATAATTCTTGAAAGTATAAGGGTCAAACTATAATTATTTGAAAATACTGTGACAAGGATGCCATTTTCTTTAAAAACATTGGGTGGGTCTAGAATGTGATTTCAAAATGCAGTTTAAATTAAAATCTCATCATTTACAAAAAAAAAAGATTGAACTTAATTAAGTTTCATTTTAAAAATATTTGATTGAGCCATTGAAACCTTTTGAAAGTAATTGAGCCTTGAATCTTTTTTTCTGAAAAATAATTTCATTGGGCCTTTGAAACCTTTAAGATTAATTTGAGTGAGTCTTTGGAACGCCTTTTAATAAATATTTTAAATGGGCCTTTGAAACTTTATTTTGAAATTAATTCAATTGGGGCATTTTGAAACTCTATATTTGAAGATAACTTAATTGGAACTTTAGAACCTAATATGGAAATGCGTTTCATTTTATGGATATATTCCCTGATCCCTGAATATTTTAGTAATGAGATATGAATTCAAAGAAAAAAACATGTTATAAAAAAAAACGAACACCTCCCACATCATAATTAGCTAGTAAATTAAATTCAACCTATTTTGACCAACTTAAATTCAATGTCCTGTTGATTCCGAAAGTGGTGTAATATGACACTAATAAATTTAAATCATAAGTAGAAATCATACATTACCCAAAATTTTCATCATGAATAGTTAAGTTTTCCCCATAAAACATTCTTGAAATTTTATTAAAAGTTCGAATGTCCCATATAAAAACACAATTTATGACAACAGAGTATTTGTCACAAGCCATGTCATAAAAAAAACAAACTCTGGTCTCTATGATCACATTTAAACCTTATACCAAAATCATTCATACCCAACAGGACAACTTATGACTGAAACACAATTAGAAGCAAAGTTAAGTAGCATGCCATCCCTTGTTACACTTAGACCATAGGACTAACTAATAGGGAATATGTCATATTTGAACAGAGACGCTTAATAGAACAGAAACTGGTAATGAAAAGCTATACACAATGAATATGAACCCCTTTTACATTCCAGAGAACACACACAGGATGATATGTGACCCTAACAGCATAATACTACAGCAAACAGTAAGAAACACCTCATAAACTACTGTAAACCGAACATAGACCATCCATATCAAATCCAAACTTTAGACTTTAGGAAAATTAACCGATTTTGCATGTTAAGGGATTCCCATTCAGAGGTCACTAAACTTTAGAAGCTTATTGATCTAAGGCAACCAAACCTGAATCCAGAGAATATGTTTTAGCATAAATTAACATAACAAAAAATGAGCTTGACGGATTTTAGACTAGAATTAGGAAGTCATACATCAAATAGAGATTAAGAACCCGACGGATGCAACCAACAATCAAGGATTCATATATTTGCCAAATCGAGAGCATATACCCCAACAAAAATGAACTTCTACAGCTAAAAACATACAATGGACCAAAATCAAGGACCTATTCCAATTCACCAATCAACCAGCAAATTGAGAATATGTTTCAAGAAACGATGATCAAGATACATGTTGACTACTGGAAACCAATCCTCTTGGTTTGATTCAGACTTACAGAAATCATAGGAACCCCATAATCTGAGGTATATAAACCCCCAATATGCGTTTTATTCCATATCAGCTTAATAAGTAAAAAAATAAAGCACCATGCTTTCGCAAAATACCAAATTTGCAGAAGGGTCGATACCTTCTAAAATGGCTCTTCCTCGATTTCACAATCTCCAATTCCACTTCTACTCTTAGTTCTCTGATTTTGATTTTCTCTGTCTCAGCTTCGAGAATTCCCCTTCGAAGGTCCTCTTTTTATCCCCTTTGATTCTCGGTCTTTTCCCCCTTGATGGTCTTCTTCTTTTCGGTTTTTTCTGATTTTTGTTATCTGTTTTTGTTGTCCTCCTTTTTTTGTCTCTGATTCGTGCCTTTTAATAGCCGTTTCTTGCTGCCATTTGTGTCGAAAGATGGGGGGAGTTCAGAGAGTAGTTATGAGGTGAGCGTTGCTACAGAAAGTGGATGAGACGGATGAGGGACCTCCAGTGGAGTTGGCCGGGTAAGTGGGAGTGCAGAGGATAAGGGAGAGGGAAAGTGAAATAGCCGAGTGATTCTGATTGCAGAGGGGTTGACGCCGAGTGGTTGAAGGGAGTGGTTGCTGATTGTGCAGAGAGTGGGCATGGGGGAATGGGTTGTGCAGAGGAGAGGGTAGCCAGGTTTTAAGGGGGTTAGTGCAGAGAGTGTCAAAGTGACGGGTAGGTGAAGGAAAAATAGGGAATGGAGATGGACCGGATCATCAGGTGGGTTGTTGGGCCAGAAACTTGGGGTGGACCGAGTTGCAAGTGGATGGGCCGAAAATTGTATTGGGCTGAGGAGATTTTTGGCTAAATAATGGGTTAGTCAAAGAAATAAAAGGGAAGAGATTATAATTAGGCCAAAATAAAAAAAAAATAAAACAATTATTCTAGGACAAAATAATGTAAGTGTGAAGATCACCGGGACAAATTAATTATTTACAAACGAAAAATATTTTGAACATATAAAGGGGGGTTAGGCCTCTGTTTGTCCCCTTTGTATCCATCACTGGACCTAGTAAAGCTTAATCCCATAATGCCTCTTCGGCTCTTCTTCACGGGTCCCACAATCTCATAAATCACCAAAGTATATTCATTTTTTTAGGAACTTATCAAAATTTTCTGACTCTCAATTTCTTGTATAATTTGGCCTCCCTTCAAGCGATTTATGGATCTATCTCTGAGTGGATATCAATTATTATATTAGGTTTGTTAATATAATAATTAATATTTTTATTTTAAAATTATATTTAATATTTTATGTGAATATATTAATTTTTTATATATATTTTATTGTTATTATATTAATATTAAAGATAAATTATTAAAGTCTTAATTTTGGTCCTTTAATTTTTCCCTATATTTCATTTTGATCCCACGTTAGCATGCCATGTCAGTATTTTCTTTCAGCCCACTTAACAGAGTTGATATCGAGTACGAAATTGAAACTATTTTAAAAATTAAAGGACAATATTAAGATAAAAAAAAATAAATGATCAAAATAAAACTTAATGGACCAAAATAGGAATTTAGGCTATTATCTATTATAAATGATTAAACTTATTAGACAAAAGAATATCCTCCTATTTTAATCAGATTTCATAAGTAATTACTTAGATATTATACGATTTATTGAATAGATGAAATTCATTGTTGATTCGGCCAAGACAAGGAGAAACTTAAACAAAGGTTGATAAGTATGATTTATAATCTAATTCTTACAATAAATAAAGAAAAACACGACGAGTAGGTGAGAGAGCACAGTTGAAAGTGAAAAGAAAGAGAAAGTATAATTTCCTTGTGCGGCTGTGATTTGGTGAAACGGGTTTGGGATTTTTACAGGAAGGCACGTGTTGTTGTGGTGGATGATATTAAAGTGAAACATGTTTGTTGTGTTTGAAGTTTGAACGCTGAAGATACTTTGGTTAAATTAATTTGGTCAAGAATGACAGCCTCTTTGTCTGATCAACTAAATTCCAGCGCCACTTACCTCAATACAATTCCAATTCGCAGGTGGGGACCCATTCCCATTACTATTAGTGCTGCTAATATAAATGCTCGCACTCTTCTTGCTAGAGTTAGGTCCACTCTCCCTTCTTTCTCGCCACCCTCCACACATTTCTTAATGTGAAAATGCAGATTTTGCTTAACTTCATGGAAGAGAATCCCAACTCATTAGCTACTAAGAATTAATATATCAAAAGTCTCTATAATGATCATATGTAATAATGTAAAAGGTTAATTTTGTTTAACTACTTTTGAAAATATTAGTTATAAATTAAATAAGTTTAATGATATAAAAAATTCATAATTTTAAAATATAATAATAATAATATATAGTAGAATATTAAAAGCTTGGTGGGCTGAAGCCACGCGTTACCATGACTGGAGTTGCACCAAGGATAGATGTTTCTCTGATATTCTTTCTGTTGTTTGGAGGGTCAGTATTGAGTCTAATCAAACACGCATCTCCAAGCTCCAAAACGGTCGCGCCACCAGCATCGTATGGTGAAAAAGAACCTACAACATTACCCCACCAAACCTAAAAAAACAAAAATAAAAAGATGCTCCTTGTAAAAATAATAATCTCGGGGTCTTCTATAATGCATTTAAGTATTCATTTGAAACCGCAGGCGGTGAGAAAAAAATAATTATAAATATAAATGATGTACGTATACAGGGAGTGATAATAATAATCATAATAAATAAAAATAAAAATAATTTTTTGAGCCATTCTCCCGCATAATTCAACTGTGATTTCTAAATCTGCTTCTAAAAATGATTATATTAATTTTTAAATACTTTTGGTATTTTTTATAATAATAAGGTGGATATTCTCTATGTCACATTTTAAGACAATTTTTTTTAAATTTTTTTATTTTTTAATAATAATAAATTAATTATAAATTAAAAAATAAATAAAAAATTCAAAAAGAATTACACATAAAAAAAATTAATAATGTTAAATTTTATGTATTACTTCCATGTTCTCGCCATTACTTTTACTACTTTACGAAACGAGTTAACACGAATTATATCGGTATCCTGTAAAAATTGGCAGTCGAGCGAATTTCTCCTCATCTTATTTCTTATTTATGCGAACTACCGCTTTATTACATTGGACAACCCTCACCCTTCTTCTCCGGCAACTCTCCCTCTCTCTCTTTCCAGCTATAGCCTATGACCTTGCGTGTTTAAGATCGTTACTCCACAGGCATCTGCCCTTCACAGATTTCCAAGGCACGTTTATCTGTCTGATTATTGTTACCAATTCTATATTTTTGATTGTATGAAGAAATTTGGACGATCATACCGTTTGTCTCTGTTAATTTTTGCACACCATACCCACAAACCCATAATCTTTCAGTTGATCACTTTTGGATTTTTTTTCCTGATCTTACTGTTTATTGTTTCTGATGCATAATCTCTAGCTTTTAATAATCTGAACAGCCGTTTAGTTTTGGTTTAGTGGAAGGAGAGAAGGTGTTGTACGTGCCTCGTGCTTGTGCCTTTTCTTCTAATTATGTGGTCTTCTTGTTTGTGGCTCTCTGATTTACAGTTTGTTTGATTGATTCAGAATTTTGGATTTCCTTAGAGAAATATATGGTCCAACAGATTTTTTTTTTATACATATTTTCCTGTTCTCTAGCTTGCAGATTCATACATACATCAAATATCTGGTGAGAATGGTAGTTGTAACTTGTCACTATCAATCATATATGTTCGTCTTAACATTTACATATTCCTCCTTTATCGAAAGAGGGGGAAAAGTTTATCTGGCGGTCAAATGTGGTGTACATCTTATTTTTTAGTGCATCCCCTTCAGTAGGGAGAAACTCATTCTCTTTTGTTTGTGGAAACATGGTGAATCAGGATGCACCATATTTTTCCAGTTTTAATTGTAATTCACATTTTGTTTCGGTTCTGTTGTGGTTTTTGAAGTTATAATGCAAATCAATCTGCTTGTGGTAGCATATATCACAGACTCATTTTTCTATAGTTTATGTTTCCCTGGTCAAGTGCATTTAGTTATTTAGGGCTGATTTGAACTATTTTGAATAAAGTTTTTCTTGTTTTAGCGTCATGCAAGCAGTCTTAACTTTAGATGGCTTTTTCTGCTTGATGGAGATGTCACAGAAAGCATTCTCACTGGACTCTTCATGGTAGAAGTTAACAATCAATCATTATTTAACTACTGTATTGTTATTCATAAAAATAATTTTCTTAATACTTACTACGCTACTTGTAATATAATTTAGGATTTCTTCCCTTCACCTCCCAAAAACAGGGAATATTTTTTCCTGATCTTTTGTTTATCTCATATTTGGTGGTCTTTGTGTTTTATACGATTCATAGAGAGTGTGTATTGCTTGTATCTCCTCATATATGTATTTATATCTTGATAATTGGCTTTTCTATTTAACTAATATATGGCCTAAATTCTAAATGTTCATCAAGCATTATTTTTTTCTACATCAGAGGCTTTTGCAGATTTTGTTTGTCCTGATTATCCTTAGATTTCCTTAGAATCAATTAGGTTTAGATGGTTTTCTATTATGCAGGTTTCCTGGTGCTGATGGTCTATTAACATGCTTATTGCTTTTTGGGTTTGAGCTCAAGAATGAAACATGATACATCTGCATGTGCCAGTGAGATGTGTTTCCATTGGAAATTGTCCTTCAGTTTCTCTCTTCCATTGCTTCCCCACTCTTCTAGAGAAATATATACTTCAAGTTTTCATTGATCTCTTCAAAACGTTAATATTTAAAAAAAAAAAAAAAACTCGTCATTATTATAAGTGAAAACTGGTTTTGCCTTGTCATTAGCCTTATACAGGTTATGGAAGTGGGTGAATTCATTTGGTCTCTTCCGTTACGTTGTCTGAATTGCAGATGGTATTGCAGGAACTTTTGAATCTTTGGTTGATGGGGTGATTTTAGAACTGATGGATTTGGCATATTCTGTTTTGTCAGGATTTATTAGCATGATATGCTGCTGTTATGGAATGTTATAAGCCAACTTTCATATAGGAAGAAGGAAGTATACGGTATCAATGATCCTCTGTAAACCAGAAGAATTGTTTAGGCCTTGTTCGACTGGAATGTGGCCTTTAGATCAGGGTCATCCATCTTCTGAGATTGGATGCTTGTTTGCCATGAATGGCCTAGCAATTATGCTGAGGATATCGTGACAATAAAGCTGTCATATTCCAATGCTTAGTGATGCAAGATGTTGGTATGGTGTGTTACAGGCAATCTAGGGACGGCCATGGAACTTTACCTACCATTGTTCTAGTTTTAATTGGTGCCCTGAGGTGCTGAAATATGGATGTTGGTAAACCTTAATAATATCTGCCCTGTACCTTGTAAAAGTGTCTAGTCAAATTCATTTTTATACTCATTGTTTTGAATCTGACATTGTGATAACTATTGTGGTGGTGGTGGTGTTATTTAGTGGGGTGGTACTATGGGTGTAGCAGTAACAGTCTTCATAGAGTATTCACTACACAGTAGTATGCGGACTGCAATTTGGACCATTAGTACATGCCATTGATGGAGACTGCCGTCCATGCACTCTGAACCGATATTACAAGGTCTTTTATGCTGGTGGGGTTTCTTATTCTGCCAAAAGTTGGTTTCTCCAAAGATGCAAGGATTCTTGGCTGGGTGATACTTTATTTGCATGTGAGCTTGTGAGCTTGTGGGTTTGTTTACATTGAAGCTGTTTGATAACCAGTAGTTGGTTATATAATCATCAGTGGTCTTTAATGTTGAGGAATGAAGGGAAACCAGTGTCAAGGCGTCGATAGTATAACCAAATGCAGGACTCTGCCTTTTATGCTACCTAGTTTATCCCTTTATGGGGTGGAATAAATTTGGTTTTATGTTTGGGCTTATACACCCTAATATTTTATTTTTATGGCTTAAGGGGGGCAGTGGGCTCTCTTAGTTGGACAACTAATTGGTCATTTACTTCTTTTGAAGTCACAACTCCCTTGCTGAGACTAGTTTCATTCTGTGGTTTGTGAGAATTGGATATAGGGAAATGTTTTATTTTTAAGATAGTGTTAAAAGACAATTCTTGATGCGGAGATAGTTATATTATTATTTTTGAAGCTTCTTCTTTGGCATTCTCTATTTTTATATCAAGACAATATGCCACATGATACAGCTTTATCTGGTTGTCATGTCTTAATCTGAGTTGTGAAGAAAGTTGAAATCGAACTTGAAGCTTAATGTTCCTGGAATTATTCTTTTCTGATGATGCGTTGTTTCAGATATTAACAATAATTTATGAGTTTCAGTACACTAATGATTCCGATATGATTTTGCTCATCAATGATAGCGTAAGTTGGAATCAAATTATTGATGCTAACTATGTTTTTATCCGAGGACTTGATTTGACTTACCATGCTATAATAAAGTGGCACTTTTTCTGAAGCTTTCTCCTCTCTCTCAATGAAATCTAGGTTTTGAATTTCCCACTTATATAGCATAAATGATGTTTTTTCTTTTCTATTTTGATATAACATAATATTAATGCTAGCATTTTAGTATACTGTTGTGGCATTATAGTCTTTTCTTGTATTATTACCCTAATTTTCTATAAAATCATTTTATGAATCTCGTGGAAGTAATGCAATATGTTGAATGGGATTTTTATAATTGTCTTCTGACATTGGCAATGTCTGAAGCAACGTGAGACATGTCCTTGCCCTGATGCTGATTTTATTCCATATTTGATATACTTCATTTATATTATCACGTCTTGTGCAACTACAACATTTTATAGATAAGATTTGGGAAAATTCCAAAAAAGTAATTTTTGACAAAAGTATTTTCAGTTTAGGAAGAATTAACCGTACAAGTGACTAATTAAGTCAATATACAGTTAACAAATTAACCATTCTTCAAGCATTGTTGACCACTTATCTTGTTAATTGATCCTAAACATAACTATTTTTACTATGAATTTCCATTTTGGAATTGCCCCTTCATATTTTATATTTCCGAAGAACTTCTGATCTATTTCTTTCCTTTCATTTTAATGAGTTGAATTAATTGAACTCCTTCAGAGTTTATCTCAGCTTTCTCATTTGGTTTTAAATTTTTGATCGTCATCTTCTATTATCTTGACTGGTATATCTTCCAGGTCTATTCCTTAACTTTGGGTAAAGTTTTCAAGTTTATTTTAAGGTGTCGAAAAATTATATATTATATTTGGGGAGGGTATCATTTCTCTTCTCTCTGACATTCTCCGTAGTTATTTTAATTTTCTTTATTTATAGAAATTTTTGGCTATCAGCATAGCATTTCATTGAAGTAACTGTCTAGCAGTCCACATTTTTCAGACCTTGTGGTTTTTATAGATAGAAGCCCCCTTCAGATAATCTGCTAAGGTATACATCCACCTTTTTTTTTAATCTTTCATATTTCTTTTTCAAGCAAAGCTCAATCTATATTGTTTCTATACTTTTTTGTTTCAAAAAATATATATTGCAAATATTTAGTACACAGGAAAAAGTGATGATGGATTTTCTTTAGTTAACTTATTTTGTATCTTATTGGTCATTTTGATTACTGATAAGAGGGCACATACCCTCTATGTGCCTGATGCCTATGCATAGTTGATTCTCTTTTTCAAGTGCAGGAAAAGAATAGAAAATGCTAACACATCCTAACACCTGCTGAGTGCCCCTTTGTAATCGTAGCCCAGGTAATGTTTGTTGTGTGAGTGATCCTACTCCTAAGCCTTCCTCTTTTACCACTAAGTCAAATCTGAATTCCTGCTTCTACATATGACAAGCTAGAGTGAGGAGCCACCAACTAATTTGAATCTCAATGATGCCATTTTTTCTTCCATGTGTTCACTTTTTCCCTCATCTTTGTTTTCTTGCCTCAGACTGGAAGGCTCTCCCTGTTTCAGTGGAGAGAGGCAATCTGTGAATGATTTCAAGTGAGTGGACTTACTCAGGGCTGTTGGTATGACATTGTGGTTAAGGAGACCATGAGTGGCAAGTGTTTAGTGTATTAAAGGCCAGTTTCTGTAGATTGATTTTGACTTACCTAGAATTGATAATCTGCAGCATATATTCTTTATTCCCTTTTGGAAACAATTGCCAGTGATGACTCACTGATCCTCTTCTGGTCTAGTTTTTTAATGTTCTAGAGTTTTAATATAATTGAATGTTTAATAAATTTGTTCTTTGTTTTCATGTGTTCTTATTCTACTCGTTGCAGTCATGGTAGAGTTTCATTATCTTATAATGATTTTTACTGTTGCTTAGAATCAGAGTTGCTTGGTTGTTTTGAATTAACTTTGCATTTGGATATTAAATTCTTCAGACGTTTTCTTGCCTTGCAGGTTGTTAGTTTTTTGCAGATCTGACTTAAATACACCCTCTATTCTGACTTCTGAGTTTGCAAGTCACAGTTATGGGACATAGACATTTATATAGCACATCTCAGATGTTTGAGAATGAGCATGACCAGAATTGGAATCATATGCATACTGATCAACATTATGCACAACTTGGTAACGACCTCTATATGCCTCAGTTGCATATATATCTTGGTTCATTAGCTATCTTGTATGGTAAATTATTTCCTTCCTTGCATGAACATCATTGTATCACTAATATTGGACCTCTATTGCAGGTAGGACTAGCACTTCAGAGAATGGTTCTTTCATTTATCCAGTGGAAAATATGTCTGTAGATGGTAGTTCTTTCACTGCTCCTTGGAACTCAGCTACAAGGTCAAACGGATATGTATCCTCAAGTCTCAATATTGAAGTACCCCCTCATCAATCAGATGCATCAGGATCTTCTCATGATCATTTTTTGCATTCATCAAATGCTGGATCCTTCTTTGCTGTTTCTGAAAATCATGCTCACCAGCCTTCTTCTTCCAATTATGATAGACAGGCATTTCACGTTGCTGATGGTGGTTTTAATGATCTTACAATGGGAAGTGCAAGAGGGCCTCACAAAAGAAAGAGCCCTGGAATTCCTTCAGTCTGTGAGAGAGGCAGTACAAGCAGATACTTTAATGCAGCAGGTTCAACTGACCTTCCTATATCTTCAGAAATGCAGCAGGAGAAGCCTGGCGTGGGTTCTCAATATATTCCTTGGGATCATGTTACTATCACACCCACCTTCAGAGGCAGTGGCCTTTCAATCAGGGGTGAGGGTCCTTTAAGGAATGTGAGAAGCCGTTCTGGCCTTGATTTGGAACCTAACCTTGCTAGGACCCATTTATCTGGCAATCATTTACACAACTACTCTACTGGCCCACCCATTGACCCTTCTAGCACAGTGGATCTTTCAGGTCAGAGTTCTAGTACTATGACGAGGGATTGGAGCCAAATGAACATATCTCCTGCTCATGGGAGGGTGTTATTATCTGGTTAGTTAATAGACATTAATACAGAAATATACATATCCCATTTTCCTTGGCTTTATATCTTATATTAGAGATCTTTGTCTTACAATGCAGATGCAGGTGGATATAGTCACGAGACAAGTCACTTACTTGTTGGAAGTGGTGCTAGTAATGCTTCTGTAGATGTTGGGGGTTACCATCATGAATTTGGTACAAGCATAAATCCTACTGTACCTCAAAGTTTTCATGGTAACGTCACTCAGATTGCTAGGGGAGTTCGCAGTAACTATTCTCAAAGATCTACTCCAACTCCAACTTTTAGGGCGTCTTCAAGCTTGCGTTTAGGACACGTGGCACCTTCAGATGATGGATTGCATATGGTAACTGAAGGTTACTCCTCTAGACATCCAAGACCTTTGACCACCATTGGCTGGCGGAATAGTGAGAGAAATGGGAGGTCAAGGATATCTAGTGATAGATATCGAACGTTGGCTAATGAGTCTGGTCTCCATGATCGATTTTCCTCTGAGGTATCTCTTATTATATTGGGGAACTCAGTATTTGCATCAGAATTGGGGAAGGATACATATTTTCAATTATTGGAACACCCCATTGTTATGTTTTCACACAGGCACTATCTTGGTTAGCCTGAAATAGGGATGCTTGGTGTATTAGCAATTTTCTGGCGAATTGAAACCACTATCATTATTTGTTGTGAATAAGGGAGATTGTTGTTTCTGGATTTATTACCTCTTATCTGTCTGAAATGTGGTCATACTTTGCTTGCAGGGTTTCATGATTGTTGATCGTGCATCACTGTATGGTTCTAGAAATATGCTTGATCAGCATAGAGACATGAGGATGGACATAGACAATATGAGCTATGAGGTAGTTATTATTTTTTCCATCTTAATCACCTCCTTGTGGTACAACTAGTATTATAAATATGCATTTTTAAATTTTTTTTGGGATGACTGGCTTGACCAGGAACTGCTTTCACTTGGAGAGAGGATTGGTCATGTCAGCACGGGATTGTCTGAGAATTTGATTTCAAAGTGTTTGACAGAAACAATATATTGTTCATCTGAGCAAAGTCAAGAGGAAGGAACTTGTGTAATCTGTCTGGTATGTTTTCCTTCTCCTCTTTAGAATAAATTATATAGTAACCCTAAACTTTGGAAAATGAACAAGGATTTCTATTTTAAATTACACAAATTTTCTAGCAATGTAAAGGGACAACCACATTCCATTACTGAATGACCACAATTATTAATTGTGGTTATGCCGTTACAAAATTGTACTCTTTGGTTAAATTCTTAATGGAGTTGGAGGGTTTCTATTATTTTGCTGGAGCAATTATACGGGCTATATAAAGTTTATTTTTGTATTGTACGGTCATGTAAGAGGTCTTGTATAATTTTAAAACCAACGCATTCCTGTTTATTTATCTTCACAAGTTTGCTTCATTCTTTGGAACTTTTGAGTTCTCCACATGTTATAAATTGAGGTTCCTTTGGATAGCATTAAACGAGTGCTTTCTTTAATGAAAAATACAGGAAGAGTACAAGGACATGGATGATGTTGGGACATTGAGAACTTGCGGCCATGACTACCATGTGAGCTGCATTAGAAAGTGGTTATCTGTGAAGAACCTATGTCCTATATGCAAAGCATCTGCTCTTCCTGAAAATATGAAGGATAAATAACTTATTCATTCTGGTTTACTTTACTATAGTATTTTGTATATATATTTGGATATTCATGAAAGTGGAGGAAACAGACTTCTTTCTGAGATGTTGTAATAGCAATGATACTCAATGTCGATGCATTTGTTTCTGGCTTCAATGTCAATTACGCGAAGCCTTGAAATTATTATTAATGTTTGATGTTTTCTTATACAATACTAGGGTTGATCCGCGCTCTTTTTTCGCTCAGTCATTTTTTATCAATTTTGATTTATCATAGTCGTGACAGATGATTACGATGATTTTGACAAAAAATAGCAAAGTAAAAAAAAAAGAACTTTCTATCGTAACTGTGTATGTATGCTTGAACAGTAATGATGCACTGAATGTCTGGATTTAGATTTGGTTGATTCGGTCAAATATTGGGAGGATCTTACCATAAAAGGCCAAGGCCATCTATGATCAAATATTGGGAGGATCTTACCATAAAAGGTCATCTATAATGGGAGGACGTGAATAGCAAAACATGTTATATAATGAAATGCACTATTTCATGTGGGGAATGAAAAATAAATTTTGTTTCTTTATACTCCAATAGTCTAAAAAAAATTAAAATTTAGTTGAAACTCATAAATTCTTTATATAAAATTAATTATAAATTTTTGAAAAATTAAATTAATAAAAAGTATTTTTTAACAGTGAACACTTCTATATTTAATTTATAAAAATAAAGTTAAATTATTATTATTTTTAATTATTTTGTTTAATTTTTATATTTTTATATATTTTAATTCTTTTTTTTTATTGTAGTATTTAAATGTTTGAATGACGACGATCAAACCATGTCATCGTTGTTATTAAAATAAAACAAAAAAATTTGTGCCCCACCTCCTTCAACCTCTGCCTCCCTCACCATATCTGCAACCATACCATTATTAACAAAGCATCATGCTTTGGCCATGTCTCTTACCATCCCAAGCTTCATCCTCCTCTTTGTGATTATTAGTGACTATGGTGTAATGTTGGCAACATATCAGCAAAGATCGAGGAGGAGCTATGGCGGACCCAAGAAGCCCAAGAAGGGGGATAGGGCAAAGACTTTAGTAGGACATATATAGAATCCACCAAAGAAGTCAGGTTTTCCAAATTGAAACGGAAAGACTCAGATTCCGAATTAATAAAATTCAATATCAGCAAGACCGATGAAGAAGATTCGGTCGTGAGTAGAAACTTTGCTTGTGCCTTTTGTTTTCAATTCCCATTAGCCATTAATGGGGTAGCCTTAAAATTCCCTAACAAGGAGACATTGGCCTGTGTTCTTCCCTGCAGCATGGCACCGTAATGGAAAATAAAAGTGAGGCGGAGGAGAAAAACAAAAAAGGAAAAAAAATCTGAAATTTTTTGAATGTTATTAATGACGTGGTTTAATCTACAGAGAAAAGATAAAAAAGACCATATCCAAATCTACTGAATTAATAGAAGGATTGATTATTTAAAATGTGTAAGAAATTAAAAGTTCAAAATAGAAAGAAATAAAAGATCAAAACAAGTAAAAAAAATGAAATTTATAATTTATAATTTAACCAAAAAATAATGGAGGAGAGTCTGGAATTTTGAATTTGTGACTAGTATTATAATAGTAATGAGTTGGAAGGATCGCTAAGCCAGGCCCATTGGACTGACTTGCAAACGGCAAATCATGAGAACATTCTAAGGCCTAATTCATAATACCCAATTTGCCTTCAACCTTCACGGCCTTATGGCAAAAAACAACAATTAGAACCTTCACGGCCTTTAACTTCGGTTTTTCTTTCTCCGGATTCTTCTGTTAGGTCGGCGATCATTTTCAATATAAGGTCTCTTTCCTTCTATATTTTTTCACCAATCGGTCATAACAATCTTATCAAACCAATTTCTCATTTCCTCAATTTGGTTCTCGTCAATTTGTCTGAGGCAATATGCAGATGTTCGTGAAAGGTCATTGTATGTACCTGCTTATGAAACAGTTACTTTGTCTATTAATTATGACTGAAAAGAAAGTATAACTTCTGCTAAATTATGATATTTGTTGAAATTCTTGATGATGATTTTATTCACTGACTCAATTTTACTTGGTGGTTTATCGACAGCCGCAAGGACAACTTTTTTCTGTGCCCTCCTTGGGTCCTAACATTGTGATTGGTAATGTTGTAAACCTTGTAAAACTTTGTTGTTAAATTAGAAAGGGCTTTACTTTACGGGAGTACTTTTATGCTGTTAGCCTCTTTCTGTGTAGTAATGAGAACGCTGGGTAGCTTTTAAGATCTCTCTTGTGGAGAGAGGGCCTGTGTAGTTGCGCGGACCATTGCCTTTCCAAGTTACAGGCATGTCTTGTTTGTTCTTCTAGTTGTGTGAGGTAGAAAGTTATTCACTTAAACATATTCCTGTTAGAGAAATGGTCTAACTTCCTTGTCTTGTGCTAGGTCTGGAGCCAAGATACAGCAAAGGGTCCTTTTTCTCTCCCCAATTCAGTTTTCGCAGTTTCACATTCTCGGCATTGGCGGTTGTAGATTCGAGAGATACATTACCAGTGAGATGGAGTTGATGCGTGCTATTGGGATGGAGGTTGGGTATTTCACGTAGTGATGCGGTATAGGCCTGCTTCTTAGCGTTGTCATCCGTTTTCGGATATTACAAATACAAACTCCAATTTTGAAAAGTATGGTTTATCCTTTAAGCCCTCTAATATCCCCAAGCTAGATAGATATATGGGGCTTTGCTCTGTTTTATCATTTTATGTTTCTGCTCATTCTCGTTTAGAGGTCTTACAAGTCACTTTTGGTTGTAGCTGGCATATCTGGTGTGAATCTTTTCATGCATCCACCTTTCTTTGCAATCAACGGAAGGGAAGCCAGGCTAATGATTAGAGTATGAAAATAGTAAACGAGACTAAACCAGTACCAGTTCCGTCTTTGCTCTAACAATTTCTTCGGCCCGGATATCAATGACTTGAATGGACTAAAGTAATCTAGATGTGCAGAAAAACCTCTCGTTTCCATCGTCTGCTTATCTGCTCATCGAGACAGGGGAGCGGACTTGCACATATCTAATGGGTCAGAAATTCAGAATGCATCATGGGTTGTGATTTTAACTTGAGGCACCTTGTCTTGGACAGTGGCATAAACATAGGGGAAGGCGATTTTCAATAAAAAGTGGGGCATTCCGAGAATTGAACTCGGGACCTCTCGCACCCTAAGCGAGAATCATACCACTAGACCAAATGCCCACTTTGATACTCAAGGAGATTAGTAATAGAACTGTTGCATTTTATTTATTTTCGTGTTATGGATTTGCAGATGAAGAAGGGGACCCAGTCTTCGCTGTTTTGGCGTAATAATGAAGACACTAGTGTTTTCGTGTAATTAAAGGATCAACGAGTTTTTCAAGTGCATCCTATTAAAAACATTTTTCATGCATTTCGTTTCCTTGATTCCTCTACAATCAAATTGTGTCTTAATCTAGGAATCAAATATCTAAGCTAATCGATAGGTAGCTTTTCAAGATTTACTCTTATGAAGAAAACAGACATTTCATTGAATTTGTAAACATTTAAGATGGTTTATATGCCCCTCACGGGTTCACTTGTCGGCTAGAAACAGCAACTTAGATTTCTAAAAATACATGGAACGGTCACTTGAGAAAGATTTCAATGTGGTAGTCGGCATCAGCTGGTTACTTTCACCTCATTCAATGATCAGCTCAGGTACTTTGGCACCTGCAATTTAGACACTTCATAATCACCCATAGTATGTGTCCCCCGGCAGCCAGCTGATGTGACTGGCAGTTGTTAATTTTTTGCTTGGGTGCGTGTATGGTTAGAATGATACTTTCTCATTTGAATTTTTTTCTCTAGTATTTTTATACAAACTTTTTTTTTTTAAAAAAAAAAAAGCATCTGCATGACTTCTAACTCAGCGCTTGTGAATTGTAATTGTTGTAGAAAGGGCTCTTCAATCAAGTTGTGAACGATGTAACTTTGGGGACCTCTCTTGTTTGTCCGAATGACAATCTCTTCTGGTTTGATTTAGGATGTCTTAACACTTCATTCTTGTTAAACCTCCTTTGTATACATAAAGAATCAATGAAGGCAGGGTATTATGACAGCTAACTAATAGATTTACCTGTTACAGGACTTTGCTTTAACAAGTAGCCGAATTCTTGATTCCCAGACAGTTTAGAATAAATTCCCGCTACCACTGAACACAAGATATTTACAATCAAAGGGTGGTGCCAGCGTAACGACGGCCTACTATTTATAATAAAATGATTTGCAGGTCCAAATTAAAGAAGCCCCATGAAATATCAGTAGCTCTCAAAGCAAGCCAAACAAATATTGACTCTAGAGCAGTCCCGGAAAAGATGTATGATTGATTCAGCATCCGAAGCACAAACTGGGCACACATTAGATTGGGCAATGTCCCAAGAGTGCTGCAAGATATTAGTTGCAACACGTTCATGAACACAGAGCCAGAGAAGAGTTTGAACTTTGGGGTACTTGAGTCTTCCAAATCCACCTCCACGTACGGGCAGCACAAATATCATGCATATGTGTTAACCACCAATAAGCCGACTTTGGTGTATATTCACCAGATGAGGAGGCTCCCCAATAAAGCACGTCTCCCCTGCATTAAAAAAAGGGGAGAGGAATGGCGTGAATGCGCATATAAATGTCCTCAATGAGTCTATAATAACAAGTACCTGAGAAAAAAAAATGTTTTGACATTTGATTGTTACAGATGGGATCAAAGTGTTGGAAGAACGAACGGTTAAAATTCTGAGAGGCAATGGCATGCTGTGGTGAGGGACAGAAGGAGTAAGCAAGAACAACTAATACAATCTTAGAGACGCTTGAGTCTGTTCTCAAAATGGAGTTAAAGAAAAAAGGAATGCCCATCAGTTTTCTTCGTTACCAAGTGGTAGCATTCATCTCACTGACAAAGGGGAAATCATAGAACTGGAAGATACAGTGGAAATAATGGCAAGCTCGTCTACGAGAATTACAAAACCTAAGAGGTAAATACACATTAGCTTCCAATTTGTTTAGGGTCAATTGTACTAGTGTTTTTAATCTCCTTGATCCATTAATTGAATTTAGTGATATAGCGAAATCTGAAGTGACTACGCAGAAATAATTGGAGGAGTTATCCAATCTCAAACTATCAACAATAAGTTTCTAAACAGGTTAGTTCTTTTGTAAAATTTGATATGCTACTCTTACTTGGTGAGGACCCTGAGTCATCACATGCCCGAACTACCTTGCATTCAGAATTAGAAGACTGGCAGTGACATTAGAAACATAATATATTTTTTGTTTGTCCTAGTAATAGAACCATAAATGATGTCCCTTAGGTGAAGACAATCGTGGCCATCATCTGTGCCTTTGTTCAAGTTGGTAAGTACCAGTCTAAAGCCCCAGCCTGTCTCTGATCGAATTCAACCAGCTCGGTAATCAGATTTTGCTGCTGTGACAACTGTAATATTACAGATATGCGGATCCATATATCGAATCACTTTAAGGAGATATCTAAAATTTTAGAATTCTTGTCCTGAAAGTCCGAATACCAAGACATTGGCCTTTTCTTGCATATGATGGAATGACCCAACTTCATAGATCTCACTTGTTTTTGCATAACGTAATTGGATATGGCCTCGATTTTACGCTACATGCATAGAGGACGTGACATGATTTTAGAAGCAGGGGCAGAATAGTCACTTTATCAAATAGAAAATGTGGAGTTTAGAATCCATGTCCCATATCTATGGTGGTAACCGCATCCTTCGTTGTCTAAGGTTGCGTCCCACCCACTTCTGCTCATTCATTTGCTGTCACTTGCTTCCTTCTCTTTCATTTCATCCCAACCACACTTGCCTACTTGTTAAACATTGAGTGTTAAGCTTTTCATACCCAAAACCTCTCTCTCTTTCTCTCTCTCTCTCTCACCCTCAATGGCAGATAACTACTTTCTATGCATTATAGGAGCAATGGAACGTCTTTGGTTTCACCAAATCGTTCTTTTCAAAGAAGCCACAGCATCAATTGCTCCCAAACCCGTGGAAACACTTTTGCCTATATCTGAATCTCTCTCTTGCCCGTCATCCATACCAGATGAAGAAACGTCAACACACGAATCAACTTCTCCAGGGGAACAAGTCTCGTCAGATTCAATCTCTGTGTCTCTGCAGGTATAATTCAAATTTTCTGACACCTTTTAGTACTCTTTACAGTTCGGTCACACTGTGTTTACTTTGAGAGTGAACCATGACCATATTTTCTTATTCTGTTTTAAATTCTTAGTGTCACAAAGGTAAAACAAACAACGGAGAAGAAAAGAAGGAAAGACCCACAAGAATGGATCTTTTGGGTAACAGAATTAGATCACATTCATCGTCGCCATCAACACAAAGCTTCCACAGAAGATTTACGAAACCAGCTACTACAAGGAGGCTGCAAAAGTCCATGAGCTGCAAGACACCGAGGGAACTAGAATTCGAAGAAGTGAAGGGTTTTATGGATCTCGGTTTCATATTCAAGAAAGAAAATATAAATCCACGAATGATGAGCGTTGTCCCTGGTTTGCAGAGAATTGGTAAGCACCAAAATAAACAGAACACGCGACTAATCGATGCCACAAAAGAAAGTCAAGATGAAGAAGAGGAAGAGAAGAAAGATATAATGAGACCCTATTTATCCGAAGCATGGCTTATAAAGAGGCCTGATTCACCGCTACTTAATCTAAAAATTCCCAAGCTCCGTTCAGCTGCTGATATGAAGAAACATCTTCGGTTCTGGGCTAAAGGTGTGGCCTCAGAAATCCACCAATAGTGAATCCTACTCCTAGTCAATACAATACCAAAATGATGGGGAAAAAAAGCCAGAGCTGCAGCCATTGAATTTAGAGCGAGAATTATGACCTGCCCCAAGTATTCAATCTTAAGATATAATCAGTCATGGTAATTGTATATTAATCAAAGTACAATCTTTTATCTTTTTCTGTTTTTTAGCAGGGTTAGGAAGTAGGAAGGTTCTTGTACGTTGCCTTGTTGGAATGAAATATGAAGGAATTTGATGTTAACGTCTTGGCTTAATGGATGAACTTCTTGTCGTAAAGGCTAGAGATAAGGCTGCTAGCTAGAAGAGGACCTACAATGATGTGTTGCCCTACAGGTGGGGCTTCAACAACACACAAGTAGTATGGCCCGGTGAGACTGTTCCAGTCTTTTTTGTCTGCATATACATGTATATGATTGCATATAGTCCTTATTCATCTGTGGTTTTATTTGTTTGCATTAGAATTTAACAATGAGTTAACTTGAATCCTGTCTCTTCTGTGTTGTCGTTTTTCTACAGTATATAAACTGAATGCTACTGTTAATCAGTAATATCTTAACTTTTTGCTTTTATTGCATTCATTGGGTACATTCTGTTTCTGTTTATTTCCCTTCTTCTTGTATTATTTCTTTTGAAATATAATCTAAGACTGCGCTTAAAAAAATCAATGATATTTTACAAAAATTACCGTAAAGTAGGTGTTATAAATAAGTTGCTTGAATAAAACTATAAATTAGGCAGTTAGTAAACATTATTAATTTTTAGTATCTAAAATTACTATGGCTATTATAAAGTTAAGTGAATAATAACGAATAATTATCCAAATAAAACAAAATGTCCAGATGGTGAGGATGAGACAGCTCAATGTGGCAGTGTAGTCCAACCCTAGAAAGCAAATTATCAAGATCAACTCACATTAATAAAGTAGTAATCTGAATTGAATAAAATAATGTAATTTAAAAAGATTATCATTGGTGGCGACGTCTTGCTAAAATAATTGAGACGTATTGAATTATTAAACTAAACTTGTTTTGGGCAAGTGAGTGTGACGCTCTAACAAGTAACCACTTACGCGAATTTATATTTATTCTTGACTTTTTGCAATACCTTTCCATTTCAAGCTTCTATACCACACACCACCTTCAGAGCAGTAATCACCTAGAATGTTGAGGAGCTTGAATGGTGACCACAATACTTCTTCAACTACTAAATGTTGAAATGTACCCGATATATTTTAGCAGGGTTTTGATTTGGCCAAATTTCAATTTAAAATTTACGGTGCTTATTAAATTATTTGTGCCTTAGCACTAACATTATTCCCTTACTATTTGACATTCAATAAATTTGTTTTTTTAGCATTATCCTCCCAAAAAATTCCATTCTGAATTTTGCCAACAAAAAAAAAAAGTCAAAGTCATATAACATAATAGGTTCTTTTGTACGGATTATACTTATTTCAGGCATCATGTGCCAACTAACATGTAAGGGACTAAAAATTGTATGGCATAATTTTCTTTTAAAAAAGAAGCTATTAAGAAGGTAAATGAATTCATTACTCAATAGTAATAACAAGAAGCTCTTGAATACGTTCATTAACTTCTCACAAACTCATCATTCTTTTTATCAACGCGTCAACTTAATTACTATTACGTACGTTTGTGTGGGAGTTTGTAAAATTATGTTTATGCAAGTAGCATTTTCATTTCTGTATGGAATCTACAGTTTTCTTTCCATTGAGTGAATTATTATACCAAAATGACAACTTTTACACTTATTTCCTTTTACATCTAAATCCCAGAATCCACATAAGCAGTAGTTGGCACAGCATCTGAGTGGGGCCGGGAGCGTGGTCTGAAGCCGGCCTAAAGCCTAAAGGTCAAAGAAATCTGCCTAGTGGAAAGGGCCTGAGGCTTCAGTTCCACTCCTCTAAGTGCACTCCAAACGTTCTATATAAAGCCTCCAATTTCCCTCCTCCATATCAGACATTACAAGCTAATTAAGAGAGATGGCCACCCCCACCAAGCCTCTTTCTAACTTGAGCTTCCTCCTTCTGTTACTTCTCCTACACTTCAATTTGGGTAAGCCATTTTTCTTTCTAGCTAACTAGTTACTCTCTTCATTATTCTTGTCTGTCTATATGATAGTTTAGGTTGCACTTGAGACAGTAAAGTGTGTAATTGAATAACCATTTTATTATGAAGAGTGCATGATCATTTCAGTGATGGATGTGGTTTAATATTTTGTCATAATAGTTCTGAAGGTGCATATGAATCCATCCTAATCCAATAATATATGCGCAGGGAAAAGCCAACTTCAGGTGAACTACTACTCAGAGAGGTGCCCAAAAGCAGAAGAGATCATAAAGCAGCAAGTGATCCAATTATACTACAAACATGGAAACACAGCCGTTTCATGGGTTAGAAATCTTTTCCATGATTGCATGGTTAAGGTAAACGGTCGATAACAAGGATATAATTGAGTTTGAGTCTCTGATAAAGATATATATTAAATAGATGAGTTGTGTTTGATATATACAGTCATGCGACGCATCCCTACTGTTACTTACGGCGGGGAGTATTGTATCAGAGCAGACGTCAGAGAGAAGCTTCGGGATGAGAAACTTCAAGTACATAGACACCATAAAAGCAGCTGTTGAGACAGAATGTCCCTTGACTGTTTCTTGCGCTGACATCGTTGCCCTCTCTGCTAGAGATGGCATTGTCATGGTAATATATATAGAATATATATACCTCTATTACAGATCATCGTAAATTAAGGAATGAATTCATATAAAAGATTAATGTGTTGATTTGGAATGGTGCAGTTGGGAGGTCCACGCATTGAAATGAAGACTGGGAGAAGGGATAGCAAGGAAAGCTATGTAACAGTGGTCGAAGACTACATCCCTAACCACAATGATTCCATCTCCTTGGTCCTCTCCCGTTTTGAATCTCATGGCATTGACATTGAAGCCGCCGTCGCTCTTTTAGGTCTTTTCTTCTCTTACTATTACTATCATCATATCCCAATTTTATTATATCGATCTTACGCTTCAAAGCCTTTCAAAATATATATTAAGAATCCATTTATATGAAATGGATAACAATTATCAAAATATAATAATGTACGAAGGATGCCTATCTTTTTACCCAAAAACTTCTACAGAAAGAATTATAATATAAAAAACATATGTCCATGTGCAAGACTCTAAATTGTAGCTCCTCATATGCATATCCATTTATATATACCAAATGGGGTAAGAATTATGAGAAATATGGGTCTGCTATCTTTTATTGAAGTTATTAAAAACTTAACAGAGAGTAGCATAAATAAATGCTGGGCCACAAACCACATGCACTTAACTATTCTATTATAAAATCTGATTTCTTGAATATATAATATAGCTTATTCAATAATAAATATCTTAAACATTTTATTTTATTTATATGATGATGCCTGATGGTCCTAATTTTGCGTATGTCAGTGTGAAGTCCTACCCTGCTCTACATTTTCAATTTTAATGGATTTCTTTTAAATTTTCTAATGCTAATGACCCTAATCAGGCATTTGTTTTTCTGTTTTCTTTGTGTGACTGAGTGCATGTGAACGATTACTCCGTTCTTTGTCATTATCAAGTATCAATCAATATTCATTATCATATGTAGTCGGCCCAAATGAAGATGTGGGTCAAGGCCCATATAATTAGTAAGTATTCAAAAAGAAGCTGAAAATGTGGTTTTGGATTCAGGTGGTCACTCGGTAGGAAGAGTTCACTGCGTGAATCTGGTACACAGACTATATCCCACAGTGGACCCAACATTGGACCCTGCATATGCAGAGTACCTGAAACTTCGTTGCCCAACTCCCAATCCTGATCCAGAGGCTGTCCTATACGCAAGGAACGACCGTGAAACTCCCATGATCCTTGATAACTTCTACTTCAAGAACGTCTTGAGTCACAAGGGCCTTCTCATCGTGGATGAACTACTTTCCACTGACCCCAGAACCTCAGCTTACGTCCAGAAGATGGCCGCTGATAATGCATATTTCTTCCAGCAGTTCTCAAGGGCCATTCTCCTGTTATCCGAGATCAATCCTCTCACTGGCGATGAAGGCCAAATCAGAAAGGATTGCCGCTACGTCAATGCCCTTTAGACCAACTTCATTCACTTCTCTTCTTTACTGCAATAAGTTAATTTGCTTCAAAGTTAAAGGAATATTAATTTATTCCTCATTCTCAATCTTATCTAAATTTGTGTAATTTAATTAATTATCAATAAGAAAGTGCAGTTAAGAAGCAAAAGAATATGTGAAAGTTAAAGCATCCATTATATTAATCCAGTTGTGTGTGATGGCGTCCCCTTGTCGTGTATATAGGTTTCATGATGATGGCTTCAATGTCATGCACAACTTAATACTTGCAAAAGTGAACAAGCCAAGTCAGGGGTGCTATATAGTCCACTCAGTGCCAGTGCCAGTGCCAGTGCCAGTGCCAGTGCCCGTGGGCCTACCATAACCATAAATTCAAACCCACATCATTTCATTTCTTCGCTACACAACATGCCAATGCAAATATGTCTCTGCTTATCATTTTCACTCTCATCGCCTCCTCCCATTCTGCTTTGTTACTCCTCCTAACTCGTAAGTCCTCTTCCAATATTACATAACAATCGAATCTGCATTTATCTGCGCACTCAAAAACCATAAATAAAGATACCTGATTCAAAAGAAAATACTTTTCTTCGTCTGTCTGTCTATGTGTGTGAATGCAAGAAATTTCGCACCCTCCTCAACCCCGTGTCACCACGCTCCTAGCCCCTAGCCTCTTGGACTAGTATGCCAACATGTAAAGCTACAAACAAAATGGACCAAGACATCCTTTTAAAATTCGTCAAACTACATCTATGGTACCCTATCTAAATTAGAAACTAACATCGTCCATTACACTGTTTTCACAAATAATAAGTTTTTTAATGATTTTAATCTATATGTTTCTCGTATAAAAGTTCAGTTTCCAACCTTCATAATATAAATTTTCCATTATAAGTTTCACCAAAAAAAAGAGAGGAAAAATTAGTAAAATGTACACATTACGAAGTTCTTGATATTTCTGCTGGATGGTCAAAAGCCAAATTCGTTAAGGCACATCAAGCTTTATGCCATGTCCTGTGTTTGTTGGTGTCTGCAATAGTAATATAGTATCCCCCAGCACAGATATCTAGTATCTAGTAGAAAATTACAAAGGATTTGTAGCCGATGGAGCGTGACACTTACGTGTTCTTGCAACCACGTGCCTCCTGATCCCTTGTAAGAGGGTGTGTTACACTTTTACTGAAGCAAAGAAAAAAAAGGTTTTTTTATCACCGAAAACATTACCGTTGTGAGTGGACACGTGTCTGCATACCTATCCACCTGTCGTCTTCACTCCCCTTCGGATTCTCTCTCCCTCCATGGTATTCTTTGTTTCTTTGCTTGGGTTGGTTCTGTTCTGAGGTAAAGAATACAAACCCCATCTCTCTCCTTCTCTCTCTCTCTCTCTCTCTCTTCGCCCGTGAACTTTCCTTCTCCTTCGCAAAATATCGGCAATTCAACCACTCACTGCCACGATTTCCCAATGGGCTTTTACCAAAACTGAGCAATGTTGGTGCTTTCCTGCATATTTTCAAGCACCATCTTTATCCCCTTTACATTGTTTCTCTGCTTTTCCAACAGTGTCGTTACAATCGCCGCCACTGAATTCGACTTTGGGACCTTAACTTTAAGCAGTCTGACGCTTCTCGGAGATGCCCACTTGAACAATGTCAGTGTAAGGCTCACTAGGGACCTCGCCGTGCCCAACTCTGGTGCCGGGAGAGCTCTCTACTCCAAACCTGTGACGTTCCGGCAACCTGGCAGTCACTCTCTGGCGAGTTTTAAGACCTTTTTCTCCTTTTCAGTTACCAATCTGAATCCATCGTCCATTGGCGGGGGACTAGCTTTTCTAATCTCGCCGGATGATGAGACGCTCGGTGACGCCGGCGGGTTCCTTGGCCTCCTTAACGTGGGAGCCTCTTCCCCAGGTTTTCTGGCGGTCGAATTCGACACACTCATGGACGTAGAGTTCAAGGACATCAACGGAAATCATGTGGGTCTGGACCTGAATAGCATGGTTTCAACGCACGTTGGTGACTTGGGATCAATTGGAATCGATCTAAAAAGTGGTGATCTTGTGAACGTGTGGATCGAGTACGACAGCTCAACAAACGGCTTTAACATCTGGATTTCGTATTCAAATCTAAAACCAAAAGAGCCCCTTCTGTCATTCAATCTTGATCTAGATCAGTACGTCAATGACTTTATGTATGTGGGTTTTTCTGGCTCCACGCAGGGAAGCACAGAGGTTCACAGCATAGAGTGGTGGAGCTTTAGATCTTCCTTTGACTCGAATTCGCCTTCTGGGGCATGGTCGCCGCCGCCTCCTCCAACTGTTACTTTAATGAACTCAACTGCCAATTCCGTCAAGTCGCCACCTCCTTCATTGGCTCCTTCTGCTTCTGATTCAGGCTCAAATACTCAACAAAAGAACAGTAAATCGTCCTGCCACAATAAGCTCTGTAAGCAAGGTCCGGGAGCTGTTGCAGGGGTTGTGACGGCAGGGGCCTTTGTTCTAGCTTTGTTCGCTGGTGCATTCATTTGGGTGTACTCTAAAAAGATCAAGCACGTTAAGAAGTCCGAGTCACTTGCGTCAGAAATCATCAAAATGCCAAAAGAGTTCAGCTACAAGGAGCTGAAATCAGCTACCAAGTGCTTTAATGCGAATAGAATAATTGGTCACGGCGCATTTGGAACGGTCTATAAGGGCATTTTGCCAGAAACCGGTGACATTGTTGCGGTGAAGAGATGCAGCCATAGCAGTCAGGGGAAGAATGAATTCTTATCTGAATTATCCATAATTGGGACTCTTAGACATCGAAATCTAGTTCGTCTTCAAGGCTGGTGCCATGAGAAGGGTGAAATTTTATTAGTCTATGACTTAATGCCCAATGGGAGTCTAGATAAAGCGTTATTTGAGGCGAGAACACCTTTGCCATGGCCTCACAGGTGCAAAATTTTGTTAGGCGTTGCCTCTGCTCTGGCATATTTGCATCAAGAGTGCGAAAATCAGGTAATTCACAGAGACATTAAGACTAGTAACATAATGTTAGATGAAGGTTTCAATGCCCGGTTGGGTGATTTTGGTTTAGCGAGGCAAACCGAGCACGACAAGTCCCCGGATGCCACGGTGGCCGCCGGAACTATGGGGTACCTTGCACCTGAGTATCTGCTTACAGGTAGAGCTACAGAGAAAACTGATGTGTTCAGTTATGGTGCGGTAGTTCTTGAGGTGGCCAGTGGGAGAAGACCCATAGAGAAAGACAACACTGGAGTTGGTAAAGTTGGGATAAGCAGCAATCTGGTAGAGTGGGTTTGGAGTTTGCACCGAGAAGGCAGGTTGCTAATGGCAGCAGATCCGAGGCTTGGGGATGAGTTTGAGGAGGGGGAGATGAGGAAAGTACTATTAGTTGGGCTAGCGTGCTCTCATCCTGACCCATTGGCCAGGCCCACAATGAGGGGTGTAGTTCAGATGCTTGTGGGTGAAGCTGAAGTCCCCATTGTCCCAAGAACAAAGCCATCGACACGTTTTAGCACCTCCCATCTCTTAATGAGCTTGCAAGATAGTGTCTCTGACTGCAATGGTATAATCACCATCTCTACCTCCTCATCAGAGAACAGCTTCAACGGTGGACATATAGTGTGATGCAAATTTACTTCTTATTTATTAAATGACTCATAGTATATATAGAGAGAGAGAGATATTCATTTGTTGATGTATGTAAAATCAGAATTCATAGAATTAAGGGAGCTGAGAATGAAATTTTGGGTCAAATACTGAAATATTGGTAGTGTACAGTTTTTGCAGAATTGATTGGGGCGGGTCATGTGATGGTGGTGGGAGCAAAAGACAAAGGTAGGTCTGAGTGTTGTGTGTGATTGGATTGGTTTACTTTGTGGATAGGTGAGAGTAGATGCTTTAAGAAGCGATCCTACTATGAAAAAGACAGGGAGTTTGAGTAGAAGTTTGGTAAAGTATGGGGACTAAAAGGGCTTTTAGACAGAGTTAAACTACATATCATTGTGGGTGGGAAGAGCGTATATAACAGAAACCAATGATATCAATGTCTCTTGACTCTTCTAATACGAATCATATGTAATACAACGGATCTCGTTTCATGTTATTATTGGAACACAGTTAGTTGCCTGTCTGCAAGCAACTTTTTTCTGTTGCCTATTTTGTTAAAACTTTTCTTTAGCTTCCATGGCTTTTAATATTGGAAAGCATCGCTGTTAATTTTATATGTAAGACGTCGCTTCCCATGAAAAAGTAGTAGTAAAGAACAAAACACAGAAAAAGAGTGAGCTCGTTTTGAGGTGTGGGATGCATCCTTATAAAATGAAAAAAGCAGAAAAGCAAAGGTCTTTTGTTGTGCCTTTATTCTTTACCTATCCGGATGGTAGAAAAGAATAACGCATGCAATTGAGCACAAGTTACATTAAAGCTGCTGTTAAAGATAGTCATAATATTATAACGCATAACTTCCAAGTTCCACGGTTCTACGCATCCACCCAAATGCCCGTGAACAGGACAGGAGAGACAAATTCCCTGCAACTATTTTACTGCTGACCTGGCGTATTGTAATTAATAAAGTGCATGTGCAAGTTTCCTATTGAATATAGCCCAAAATTTAAGACTCCGTCTATCCTGCTGTCACGCACCATAATGACCTCAATCAACTTGCTTTTACTCGGTATATTGTCCCCAGTAGACAGTAGCAGTGGTAGTAGTACTATACAAACAAACACGTGATCATGATAAGAAAATAGCCTAACGCTACTTTTTTTTTTTTTCTAATGACAAGGAGTGATAAGAGTAAATGTTTGGTCCTAAGATGAAACTATATTGCCGTTGTTCTTATTATATGGTTTTTTAATATTTTTTTGAAAAATATATTTTTTTAAAATATAATGACAATTTAAATCATCATGATTATGACAACAAAATGATCATGATTGTATTCATTATAATAAAAAATATATATTACATTACATAACATAATTCAAGTCACGATAATAACAGGTAAGTTATTTTAGAGAGTAGAATTGATCTCCCCAGATCTCAAAAGGTTCAAGCAGCCGCAAGAAACTGTTTGCAAATCACCAACTGAAAAGCCCAATTAATTAAAGTTAATGAAACCCCTTTCAAATGGATGGGCCAAAACGTAACGAGTATTATTTATGAAATAATGAATTTTATCAAAAATAAAAAACCAGGGAAATAGATGGTTTTAATGAAGCATTTTGCTTGTTTAAACTTTTTAGAAGCTTAGTCAGAAACGTTTCATTTTCTGGGGCTGATAAGTTTTAGTTTATCTTTTAAAGCTCTTACTACTCTACAGTCACATTTTGTGAATGTATATGTGACTGTAAAGTAATTATAACATTTTTTTAAAAATAAATTTTATAAGTTTTTTAAAATTAAAATTTTTTTTATAATACTAAACTAATGATAAATTTTTAAAAAATTTAAAAAGTTTTTAAAAACAATCAAAAAAATTTTAAAATTTTTTTGAAAAAAATCATATATTTAAAAAAAATAAATATTTAAAAAAAATTCAAAAAAAATATAAAATTATTTCAAAAAATTTCAAAAAAATTACTATAAATAAAAATTCATAAATAATATAAACAAAAAAAATTAATCAAAAAATTAAAAAAATAAATTAAATAAAAATAAAAAATAAATTTAAAGAGACGGTAGCTTAACCTCCTTATCTTTTAAATAGTTAAAAAGTGACATTTAGAATTTTAATTTATTATTTTTAAAATTATAATTTATACTGTCACAACGTGACGGATTTTCTTGCCAATATTCCTACATTTCTTTATTTTGTCATATTTTCATAATTTTTGTTATTTTTTACAAATTTTAAAATTTACCCGAACAAAATCAAGTGTTTACATATACATATTAAAATATTAATTTTGAGTGTAATTACTGCAATATAAATTTAATAGAATTATTATTTTTTCTGAAAAATAATATTTTAAAATATTTATTATATTATAAGAAGTAATTATTTAGAAGATAGATTTAAAAAGAAATCATAAATCTCTAGAAAATAGTAGTAAATGTTAGGCGCGGTAAAAGCATTTATTACCGTCAATGTTTTAGGGTAACTTCCTGGGGTGAAATCTCTGCCCCAATTCTGAACCTTCTTATTTGCGGAGCAAACTCCCGATTCCTTTCAGCTTCTCAACCTGACTCCTTTCTAAGCGGGTGGATCTGTTCGATTCTGCGTCGCAGCGATGGCCGATGACTTTGAGTTTTCTGATAAAGTTCCTCCTTCTTTCGATCGCATGGTACAAATCTTTACTATTCCTCTTTTCATCAAATTTCTTTCATGATCTCATGTTATATTATTTAGATCTATGTGAAACCGAATTAATTATGTCATACTGTGCATGATGCTTCTCCTTCTGCTTCAGTCAATTTTGATTATTCAGTCAGTTAATTTCCACTGATCTAAATTCTTTTGCTGCAATCGTTATAATTTTGATTATTTATTTCACATACCAATATTCAAAGTCCTTTTTTGCTAAAAATTAAAATAGATCTTAAAATAATGCCTCAAGCAAAGCATGCACGAGGGTGGCGCATGTTCCATAGTGTCAGATCCTCGGATTTATTAAGGAGTTTGAAAGACTATTCAGCTTTTCTTGCAGCGACAAATATTTCACCTAGCTTTAATTTTGATATAGGCTACAGTGTTATATATTCCAAAAGAAAATATTAAATTTTCATTTGAGCCCAGGCATTTTGCCTACTATGAAGAAGATTAGCGTGACGGGTGAGTGACCCTTTGCATGTTAAAGCAAATGCCTTTATTGATTCATTTAAACAGTTCTCCTATGGATTCAATGAAAATTAGGACTTATTTTAATTTTTAGTTTTTCAGCAGGGGTTATGATATAGGTGAATGTTTCTATTCAAATTTTACAAAGGAGTCATGAGTAGCTGCTGGTTCATAATAGTGACTCTGGCCATTTCATTGGGTCATTTAACGTTTCTGGCATTTCAGTGATGGGGTTATGGTTTAAAGTGTCAACTGGATACTGGAGATGATTCATAGAATACAATTTCTTGTAATTCGATGTCAATCCATGCATTAGATGCTAACATGATTAGCTTTATAGAAAAGAAAGGTCTGGCCATTGTTATGTTTAGACAACACGTGTAGTGATTAGACATAAACAAAAGTTCTTGTGCATTAAACATTGCTATGGAAGTTTGTTAAGAACGTTGGTTTGAAACGTTTTTGTATGTAAAAGATTTAAGGGCCTGGTAGAGGTGAGAATTGGAAAGAATGGCCCTGGAAATATGCACACGTCCCAAAAAGTTTAGATTAATTTTTTTCTTCAAGATCTATGTAGTATGTAGTGGGATTTGCATGTTAATGAGCTCCGTCTTTCTTACCTCACCTTATTTTCATAAACTTGATTTATGACATGTCTTTGCCATGTATTTACATTCATTGTTTCAACCAATTAGATATGATTAAGAATTTAAGGCTGCGCAGCATTTTTGAAGTATAGAATAACACATCAACAAGTTGTTGCACTATCCTTATTGCTTCAAAATTTACTTGTTCTTAATATCCCAAGTATTTGTGGTCATATGAGTAGTATGAGTCCTTTTAAGTTTCAACCATATGCTCCCCTGAATTTGCATGTTACCATAAAATTTGGTTGGAAGTTAAAATTTCTGTTAAATTTTTAGTTAGACAATGAACAATTTTGTTTTATTAATCATAATGACTAATGAGGTCTTTCTCTTTATATATATTATATCATGATTCAAACAATTTTGTACCTGATTCTCGTAATATAATTATGAAATAAATGAAATTATGAAAGGCATATGTCTATGTTGTTCAACACAGTTTAGCAGAATTGCAGTACTGAAGTGATCTCTTCATGATGAAATTTCTTATTAAGGCTACTCACCACTTTATTATCAATCTCAAACAAATCCTATCATAAAATAGTAGTTTTAGAAGGAACAAACTGGAAATCTACAAGAAGTTGCACTTTCTTAACCACTATACAAAAGCACCTTTCTTCTGAAGTCATTTCTCTTGATCACTCAAATGAATGGAGCCCTAACCTTGATGAAAACTATAAAATTGATATGTTGTTGTGGCTATAAATGGATTAATCAACAATTGTTACTGGTGACTTGCACATCTTTATTTAAAAAATGTGTATATTACTTATGCCGTTTATTTTTGTTGCTTGCTTTCTGATGTAGTTTTTATCTTTTGTCACACTTAGGGAGATGTGATTAAGAATTCTGAAGCCAAAGGGTTCAACCCAGGATTAATTGTCCTCCTCTTTTTTGGCGGGCTGCTATTGGCATTCTTTATTGGGAATTACGTGCTTTACGCCTATGCACATAAGACCCTCCCTCCTAGAAAAAAGAAGCCAGTCTCGAAGAAGAAGATGAAGAGGGAGAGACTGAAGCAAGGCATCTCTGCCCCTGGAGAGTAGAGACTTAGTATTCACTTTATGCTCTGTGGTGTTAAATTATACTCTTCTGAAAATTTTCTCATTCTGTGGTCTCTAGAGTTTTTGATAATTTTTATCTTGTCTATCATGTTTTTTTTTTCTGATTGTAAACTTGGCCACATAAATTATAGTACTTTAGTAATATATATGGAACAGGTTGTTTATCTCATCTTTTTTCATCTGATTTATTCATAGGGAGGGGCTACTCTCTTAAACTATAGTTTGTTGCCTCCATGACAGATAGCATGCATGTCAAGGCAGCAAACAGCCAGGATTATGGAAGGATCCTTTTACTAACATCTCAAACTGCTAATGCGTGCATTTTTTGGATAGCGTTGTGAGCTTTGGTAATACGTCTTTTCCGTTTTACAAGAAACTTTGTTAACATTGCTATCGGTATGACCGTGTCTTATTATGAGAAAATGTCTGATGCAAACTTTGTTTTAGCAAAGTCGCCCAGAAGGGGATAGGAACTTACGATTGATTATTGGATGAAGTCAAGAACACAAATTAAGTCGGCCGAAAGAAAGCTCAATGGAGAGAGGGCATGAATGGATGGTCGAATGGCCTGAAATTTGCAGAAATTTGAGATTTTGCAAAGTTAGCAATACAAGATTAATGTAGTTTTCTAATGTTAACTGTGAGATTGTGCTAATTATCTTAGACCGTCGGATTATCCTACGTTGTTGCCCGGAAGGAATAAGGCTATGAGCCTATGAATGAAAACCATTGATGCCATCAACACCTTCATTATCTTTTACCGTTACAGGCTTAGTATCGATAACCGGTTTTGTTTAATCCCAACCTAGTAACGGAATCACCTTCTTGTATTAAAGATTGTTGAGGCATGAGCCTTCGCATCCACGCTATTGTGGATTTGTCCCCGCGGTGGGGGCGACTCCCCAGGAATCGAACCCTTACCAATTTGATGGTGGGTGACCCTGATCGCCTCAGTGGTACTAGGGTCACCCACCATCAAATTGGTAAGGGTTCGATTTCTGGAGAGCCGCCCCCACCGCGGGGACAAATCCACAATAGCGTGGATGCGGAGGCTCATGCCTCAACATAAACGCCGGCTTTTGGAGGGAACTTAAGGGTCACCCTCTTTGGCCCTTTGTGTATTTGTTCCCCGCGATGAAGGAAGCGTCCCCAGGAGGAATCGAACCAATGCCACTTGAGTGGTGGTACGCCCCCTAGTACCACTGAGGCGATCTTATGTTGAGGCATGAGCCCCGCATCCACGCTATTGTGGATTTGTCCCCGCGGTAGGGGCGGCT
>JASKGM010000013.1:11612923-11623409 GCA_034509205.1 Ceratonia siliqua | reverse complement strand
GTGAAGATTTTTTATATATTTCGAGATCGTAGGGTTCTGCTTGGCTTTACTCTCCAGTCTCCAGTCTCCAGTCTCCACCTCAGTTATTATATTTCTTTTTATTTTCTGGGACATGGCTGTTATAGGAAATAAATCAGACGCATCTCATCAAACCATTGAAGAAACCCTGAACGGTTGGATTTTTGGTATTATATCCAAACAATTTGACAAGTTACTATGCGACGTGATTGAGTGTCTTGTTTTACTTCTACCTATTATTCGCGACCAATCATTTTGATTGATTGATGGGTCAATTTAATCGGAGGGTCTGGATATTTCGAACATCCGGATCCGGGAAGATTTATGAAAGGGAAAGACACTGGGAGGGAAGAAGGAGGAGGGAGAGGGAGGGAAAAAAGTTTCGCTTTTTTTGGCTATTCATTACTGCCTAACGAGAAGGGCATTTCATTTCATTAAAATCAAATTCGGCATCCATAAGTGATCTCTTGACCCTACCTTCAAGAAGCTATTTTGTTATTCCATAAAATTTGGTTTAGTTAATTTTTTTTTGCTGTTGTACTTTGTGCGTACATTACCAAAGAAAGGCAGTTCTTGCATGTAAGGATTCAAGTCTTTCTCACTCCCTTCTGTGTTTGAAACTTGTTAATTTCCAAAACATCTCCTGGAAACAAAATTTCACTCCAAGATTGTTTTTTAATATACGTCCTGTCCCTACTATTAGATTGAGTAATTAATTGGTTTATGAAATTAAAATAATTTATTTGAACTTGGATCTCAAATGTTGTTTGGCAAGATTGCTGTCTCGGGGAAACACCGAGTTGTCACCTGGTCCTGCACCAATTTTTAAATTGTTATCTTACTATTAAAAGTCTTCTCAATTCATTATCTTTTTATCCCACATTAATTATCCTAGCACTAGCAGCGAAATCAACTATGTCCCAACATCAGATCAATGATCGAGACATTGATTTTCTGGATTTATCCTACACAACCTTACCAATTCCTTTCAGGTGGCGCATCAAATGATGTTACTTGGGCGCTTTTGGATGCTTTTTTCCTCGTCCAATATCACAAATCACGTAATTTTCAAAAAGGAGAGATAACCAAAAACAAAGTAGAGGAAGAAGAGGCAAAAGGAAAGTGAATGGTTGAGAAAATTTGACCAAACAATGGTGGTATGTGGTGTGGACTCCAATTAAGTTTTCACAGGATGTGAAAAAGCAAACCCCACAAAACCACCCCATGGCCTCACCGTTCAGTACTTTGTTTCACACTATGCTAAGATTCCGTAGCACCGTTTCTTCCAATCCTATCCTTATCGTATTCAAAGAACTCAAAATCTCAGTGCAATTTAGTGACTTCAGTGTATGTCCTAGCTTTGGGTGAGATGACCATAAGTGGACTCATGAGAGACTCCCGGCAAGAGAACAAAAAGTCAACAAAAGTTTGGGGCCCCCTTTTCTGGAACTTAGCTTGACCATCAAACAGGAATGGCTTACCAAGTCAATCGGAAATCAATGCGAGTTAAAGTCCTAAAAAGTAGGCGTTAAAAATACCAAAATAAATTAATATTAAATTCACATGTTCATACTTCTGAGTAAATCACTAAATAGTAAATAGGATGCAACTTGGATATAACTATAAAATTGTGAAAATGGGTCAACTTGGCATCTCATACAAATGCTATGTGCAAGAGGATTATCAAATATCAGAGTACGAGGTGCTATATTTTAATTTTATGCTAGGAAAAGAATATAAACATGTAGCACATAAGGCCTAACCATTGGATTATAAATATAATCTGATCGGATCTAGATACCTGCCTGCTAAGTGACCCTTTTATCTGCATATAAAAATGTTTATACCTTGATGTTGCCCACCGAGAACAGAGTCATTTCAGCTAATATGCACATGATTCAGAATCAATAGACAATAGGTCTTTTCATCCCAACAACTGATTGCTTTGACTCAGAGTCCATGTTGTTGGAGTCCCTATTGCTGGCTCCCTTTTCATCAGCGCGGGCATCAGTTTCATCATCTGCGAGACAATGGCCAATGTTACTGACACAGCATCCACTAACAAAGCCTAGTTCTACGGTGCACGGATCTGTATATCTCTGCGTCATGCAAATAATAAAAAAATAGTTGCAATTTTAAGGAAGCAAAGCGATATGGGCAATCTCTTTAGAATAAAGGAAGCAAGGAAAGATAATCATGCCTGAAACTGTGGATAGAGACAGTTCAGTAAGGTGTCTGACACAGTCCTTCAGTGCCTGGAGTTCGGCTTCCTTCTCATGGAGTTTGGATTCAGCCTGGTGCAGATCAGATTCCAGCTCCGCAATCTGGTTTCCCTGCCGTTCTATTAGCAAATGGCTAAGTTTCTGATTCAGTTCAGATGCCAATACTCCATGGGATTGAGAATAGTTTAAATTCCGGTCATCTGTTCCATGACACCCTTCATCTGGAACTTGAAGCTGCAAGAGAATTTCTTGGTCAAACCCACACTGAGCATGAAAGTTTCTCGATAGTGTAAATTATGATGTAGCAAAGGTGAATACAAGGGCCGGTCCCCTCCTCCCCAGGGGGCAGGGGGAGAGTGGCAGAGAATTAACAAGATTTAAGCACAAGGATTGGCAATATCCTCAAGCAGCTTTCTCCTATGCATATATAAACTTTATCACTGTCATCAAAGCAAAGACAATCATAGATTTGTGCAGCATGAAAAATATTTAGAACGGCAAACCATAAATTCTCTTAAGGAAGAAGAACATTTTACAAGCAATTTGGATGATAACGTTTAAAAAAAAGAAAAGGAGGAAGAGAAGAATGAAGAAGTAACACAAAGAAGAATGAAAAGGAATTCTATATTGATGATCTGTGATATAAGCAAGACTTGTATAAATAATACAAGCCACGTAACCAATTCTGTTACACATAGAAACTAGCAATAACTGAACTTATAACAGAAGCTCTAAAAGCTCTTAACAGAAAAGCTATGCTATTCTCTAACATTGGATTTAGACTTCCGGTCTCTAGTGAAACAAGGTACAAACAAGTTAATCTGGGAATATGGGAAGTGAAAACAGGAGAATGAGAGGGATCATACCTTTTGTGGTTACGTAAATTAGAGCCAAAAGAATCAGATTTTGAATGGTTAAACAAAAGGATATCCAAGAAATTCACCTCATGTAATTTTGGTCTCATTTCTTCATGGTAAGGACTGTCAATAGTACACCCAGGAAGCTTTTGTAGTTCGAACTCAAGTTCTGCTTCTAGTTGTTCTATTTCTAGAACCCGTCGATCAGACTCTTCAGTAAGAGCGCTACTTCCACATTCACCATCATCACTTACAGGGAGGCTCAAAATTCTAACACCAGTGACTTCATTGCTTGTCTTCTTGGGCATTACTTCATCATGCCTGCCACTCATTTTGCAAGAGTTCATATCAATATTTTCAACAGAATCCAAAATTTTCTGAGAGCGTGATGATTTTCTTCTGTGGAGCTCAGATTTTAGTTCCTGAACAACTTTAGCCGTCTCATCCATGGTCTTGCTCAGCTTACTGATCTCAGATTTTCCAGCTGACATCATATATATGATTCCAAAGCTAAGTCCCCAACCAAATAAGGAGCCATCTGAAGAGTATAATACGATGTCAAATTCATTTTCTTTTGCAAATGAAGTACGAGGAAAATCAAGATTTACATTGAAAAGAAAAAACCCTTTTAGTTAGATTCTATATTCTTATAGATAAAAAGACATCAAATTCAAAAACCATGAAACTGATTCCTGATTTAGCTACTGTTATGTAAAAACTAAAAAGTAACAGATTATTCACTGGCAATTAAAAGTGAAATACTAAGAATTTATGCAGTGTCAAAATTGACTAAAATAACAGGTTATTCTCATCAGTCATCAGTGTACGATTAAAGGCTCACCCAACCTTCCAGTAATAAAGCATCTTTTCACTTTGTCGTTAGACTTTTATTACCTTTTCCTCCACGGCCTCTCGTCTGAAACAAAGTAATTCGTATATGGGAATGATGCTAAACGCACTAGACATTTTTCCACACTCATTTGACGTTGCTAATTATGGTGGTGTGGCAAATGAATTTCCAATAACAAAATGCAATATTGGCAGCCATCATTATATCTTTCCTGCACTAACTAAATGACTATATTGACATATAATACAGTCGCAAAGCAAACTCAACAACCATTTGGATTTTTTATACCAATTAGTGGTCAAAATCAAAACTCATTAAATATCTCACCGTTTTCATAAATATATACGAGCTTTAACTAACTATCAATCACAGGTCTCAATATCTGGTATCATCTGGAAAAGAATTCAAGTGCATACTTCATAATATACGCGAAATTTAAATGGGTCAACAAAAATATTGAGCGCAAACAATTTCAAGTAAATCAGTGAAAATCACAGTGGTATGAAAGCACATACACCATTACTAAGGAACATCTCCATAAACCCGCCGTAAGTATTTCTAAGAACCAAAAAAAAAAAAAATCAAACGTTTCTATGGAGCCAAACAGAACTAGGTATACAATAATCTTACCTTTGGAAGAACAAAGTCCAGCCTTTCCAGCTATATTCTTGATCGTTTTCCTCCTCTTCAAGCAAAAAGGTAATCTCTTTCCATCCGTCCTGTGCTCCGATCGGACCTCTACATCAGATCTCTGCTCGACCTTTGCAACCCTGACTCCGCCCTTCGACCGTCGGCGCCCGATCACGGGTTTCTTTCTAGAATCATTAGTCCGACATCGAGACCCATCTTGCCTTAGAGATTCCGAACTAGAAAACCTGAAGATCCCATCTTGTGTCTCGGAATTGCATTCAAACCCAGAATCGAAAAAACCATTTGGAAGTACAAGAGGCTGAGAAATTGGGTCCTCAAGATTGTCATTCTCCAAAGCGAGAGGAGTTCCCGAGTCATCATTATTCTGGCTGCATTGCTTAGTTTTTTGTGGAACAACTGAAGGGTGGGCGTGACTGGGACTGAGAAATTGCTTAGCGACGAAACCAGTGGATCCCGCTACTGCAGCAGCTAAGAGAACCTGCCACATTATAATGACGAAGACAAGGGATTTGCTGAAGCGCGAGAGAGAAGGAGAGCGTAACTGAGAGAGAGTCTGAGACACAGCACCAACCCCAGTTCTGCATTAAACAAGAGTTACCAAATTGAAGAGCCGTGGTAGGTGGGAGTAGCGGAGCATACTACTGTGTCTGGCTGGAAGAACTACCTTTTTTGATGTTCGATGTTGGCTTGGGTTCTCATGTGCTTCCCGCTTCTTCCCATTTTTGGATCATTTTGATTTTCGACTTCCACTTTCCTCCGCCGTTCAACACAAAATTCTTTCGTAGTCTTTACTGCACACCCTCTTTCAACCTGCAAGCTGGAATATGGTTTAAGTTTTTAAATAAATTTTTGTGTAAATATGCTTTTTTGTCACGTTAGAATGTTTCAAATTTATTTTTTAAAAGATTTTAATTTGTTACTTATATTTATAAAAAAAATATTTTTTAACACTGTTAACTATTTTAACAAAAATCGTGAGGAGGCAACTTAAGTTGACTAAAATACACTTCAGCAAGTCAAGAGTCTCAAACGACGTCAATCGCGGGCTCTCCCTGTCTCTTTGTTCTTTTTATGCCTTTGATTGGATTTATTTAAAAAATAATTTTTTTTAAAAATAATATATTTTAATAAAATTATATCTATTTATTTAAACTTATAAAAAATTAATAAATTAATAAAAAAATTTCTTATAAAAAAACTAAAATTTTTAATTTTTTTAATAAAAAAATAAAAAAATATATTTATTTTTAAAATTATTTATTTTATTTTAAAATTTTTTTTAAATTATTATCATCTAAATATAAAATAATTTTTTTAAAAAATATATATATTCTTTAATAAATTCAAACAAATAATCCTTTATTCATCATTAAAACTCTCATCATCTAACTTATTTAAATAAAAATATTATTTATATTTAAAAAAATAAAAATAATTTTTAATTATTATTTTTAAAAATTAATTATAAAAATACTTACTCAAATAAATTTTTCTATTATCCTAAAATTTAAAACCATTTCAAATAAGTCCTCCATTTCTGTTTATCCAATTATACTCCTCCTCTACAACCCCCCATCTTCTTCTGTCCGTTCTCGGCGAATCCCGTTCACCCCAAAATCCGCCATGAAAGATGTATACTATCCACGCCGGCCGCTAAATTCTGCCAATTCTGACGACTCCACTCCAAGCCAAGCAACAGAGCCACCGACGAGGAACACGCCTGCCACATCCTATGGCGTTACCAAATCCTCAACCCAAAAGGGGGAATCCGCCTAAGACCAGTCTTTTGATTTGCCGACGTGTATTTAAGTGTATCATGAGTTGTCATGTTACTATTTAATTAAAATAATTAATGGTAATTAATGATATATTTTTAAAATATAAAAATATTACATATAAGTAAAATATTTTTAAACAAATAATAAAAAATATTTTATTTTAAATTTTTTTAGAAAAATTAAGCATTAACTAATTTAATGCTGCATGCTGGTATTTTATCTTTTCAAACTCAAATTGAAAAGGAAATCATCTTTTTATATTATATAATTTTTATTCCTATATTATATTTTACAATAATATAGTATGAAATTTCATTTTATTTGATATTTTTATAAAATTAAAATTATTTAAAAATATATTATTTAAGTCGATAACTTACAATTTTTTTCCCTCTTTGGATAACATATGGGCTTATTAATTGGCCAGAGAGTAGAATGAGCAGATTCATTATTTTGAGAACTTTTATAGGGAGTTTGGCCTAGAGACATGTTTATTTACAGGAAAATATTATTTATACACTTTTTTTTTACATATTATCTTCTTTTTTTGTCAAACTTAGCCTATATTCTTATTATTTCCTACCTTGGCCATAATTGGAAGTTAAACTTACTGCTCTGTCCTGGCAAAAGTGTTAGTTATCTTAGAAAACGGAATAGAACTAAACAAAGCATAATATAATAGAAAGAGAAAAAAAAAAAACGAATGGTATAGACTTACATTTTTTTTTAAAGTTCAATATAAAAATTGATGAAAATTTCCTTTCCTTTATTTAAAAATTTAAATAAAAGTGAACGAAATAGTAAGTATTAAAGATATAAAAATACAATAGAATTCTTATTTAAAATAAACAATTTTAATAGACATTATAATATGTACATTTAAAAATTAATTTAAATGAAAAAAAATAAAATTACAATTCTAATTTTATAATATTCATAATATAAATAAATAAGAATTATATTTGAGGATGACAATTCAATGCATACCATACATAATTTGAATGAATGAATGATAATTTCATATAAAAAATTCACATTTAAGGGAATTGATGAAGTGAAAGCAATAAAAAAAAATTAAATTTTAACGAATGAATATACAGTATATTAGGTTATAAAAATAAGGGCAAAAATATCAATCAACAATTAAAGTGTTCTTCCTCTTTATCCTCTAATTGGGGGGAATTAAAAATTAATGGTTTTAAAGGGAATGGAAAGTAACGATTCCCCTCTAGTTCCATTGATTCTCATCCTTCCAGACAAGAAAAAGATAATAATTCTATATCTATTGATTCTCATCCTTTCAAACACATTATTAGAGACTAGCATTGTAAGAATTTGGAAATGCTCACTTGAGTATCTAGCTTGATTACTAACAAAGACGTTCCGTAAGTTAAAGTTTTATGTTTAACTTCTACGTAAATCAGAAGGAGGGCGAGGACAAGGAGTAGAGGAGCATTTCGAGTGTCATGACACGCTCGGGGTTTCAAGACAAGTTTTATATCATGGTTCTGCAAAATTCCTGGGCCCAGGGGACACCACTAAATTCAGCAGATCACAGTTTTCGTAGAGTAAAGGAATGTTAGATGCCATGCGCAATGGTCCCTTAGAAAACCAGGTTGTCCAAATAAATACTCCAATAAGGCAAAGGAGCAAATTCCCCCCCCCCCCCCCCTCCCCCAATCAATCTGGGGAAATATTCTCCCTTAGTTGTGTTTGTAACTTTGTTTAAACCATCCAGCGAGAAAACAAAATAAATATTCAAAGTGTCTATGAATTGCATCTACATCTGCCATTATAGAGCTGCTAAACGATTAGGGTATATGCTCTGTTGCTCTCTCTCTAATATAATTAAGACTCCCTTCTCTTATCTGAATTGTCTGTCTTGCTTCTCAAGTGATATGCACCACAGAACTGAAAATTATTAAATAATGCCGTCAAGTTTTGGGAATACAGATCCTGGGAGACAAATTTTGAGCGGCGACAGCAGTATACCTGGCAAAAGGAACAAGTGGAAATTCAATCGTTACGACATGAAGTACCAAACAATATGCAAACCTTAAAATAGAGAGAAAGCAATTAAGTACTCACCACATGATTTTGAATACTTCTACCTTTTAACGCTTCATAGAAACTCAATTAGCGAGAATATGGGGAAACAATATATCATCTACAAGGTTCGTGATAATGTCTTCAATTGCATTTTATATTAACGCAAGCCGAGGAAATTATAAATCTAAAATAACATTGTCCTAAGCACCAACGCCTAGATATACTTTCCACCCAAGAACTATTGCTATTAATAATTTGAATCATCAACCTACAAATAACCAGCAAGTGAGATGGCTCAGGCTGAGGCAGGGTGGAGCTAGCGTTTATACAAAATACACAGTCTTACTCTTAAGTTGGAGGGTTCCAAATGGGATGGGAGATTGGGAGAATCCGTAATCAGGATGCAAGACAACCATTGGCTAAGAGCAACATAGATACTAGTGGATTCCTATGGTCATCCCAGGCAATCTGCTAAAACATAATGTTTTTATGTTGTTTCCTTTTAACTTCTTTCCTAATGTCAACCAAGAAAAAAACACTCTAGATTAGTAGATTCAGGCCTCCTATGCAGGATCAGATCCTAGAAATTCAGTCAGCCAGAGGAGGCGTGCTTGTTTATAGTTGAGGCGTGCTTGTTTATAGTTGCCTTCCTTCCATAAAAAATACCAATCACAATTGGCCTACCTTGTTCCAGCCTTAATAACAAATCTCCCGAAGTGAAAAAATAACAACTCCATATACAATTTGCGGGGCCCAGTTGCATGATATCCTTCGTAACCTACTAACCATCCTAATTTTTTCTCCTGTGCCCACAGTTGATCGGGCGTCAAATTACATATGCCAAACAATCACGTAACACAGCCCAAGTACTTTACCACATCTTGACTCTCCGCGTCATCTCCACCCTTTCCCTCACTTAGAACCCCTACATGGACTAAAACGACTTTATACAGATTGCTATTTTCAGTAAGTTGGATGTTCAGAAAGAACATTACTGCATCCAGTATCAACCATTTTATAATATTAATAAAAAATTTGTCTTAAATTCTTGAACCAAGGGACAATGGAATGGAAAATTAAACTTGAGGTCAAAATCTTACAAATAAAGGCAAATCTGACTTCTTGATTGGCAACAGGAATAAGCAAACTAGCTTCTATACACTTACAAGAAATAAATACTAAACTCAGACCAAGCAATAACCACATTTTTATATGAATTCCAGTGAACTGGTTCACGATGAGACACGCTGGACTAAGAATAACTGCTATCATGAACACAAACACAGGCCTTTGCAACACCATTCCACCCTAGGAAACTTTTAAGATACTAGCAGCCAAACTCCAAACCTTGGAAGCTTTACGCCTATTCTCTTTTTGGTGTTCCAATAATGTCCTATTTGATGTGCCTTTTCTTTTCCCATAAGTACAGAGAGATGGTCAGAAGACTATCAGTCTATCATACATGGGAGTAGAGGCCGCTGCGCTTGAATAGTAGGGCCCAATATTAGAAAGCAGAATTGTAGATTATCAAAAACAAACCGAGGGATTTTTCTACCTTCTATCATGGAAATTTTTCATCCTGCATGAGGTTTTGGAATAACCAACACTCTTGGAACTTCTTCACATAGATATAAATCAGTAATAAGCTCAAGAAGTCCATGAGTGGAATGAGTTTCAACAAAATTTGCATATACCCTTTACTCAGTTTACTGATCATATTACACTCAAAATAACTTCTTTTCCTACGTCATTTGTCACGCTCTTGAAGGGGAGGGGGTTGACAAAAAGTTCAAAGCCTAAGACAACCCTGGCTGGAAAAAATAAAGGAAAGGTAATGGCGTTGTTTCCTCTGCCATGTGTGGACAATGAAAAGTAACTCTTACTAAAATGTCCACCATTCACTAATCACAAGATAAATGAATCTGGTGAAACACAGATTAAGCAAAATGACCAAGAAGGACATTTCTTTTCTACAATGATCACTTCATAGGTACGCCTCTAAGACCTCTTCAAGGAAGATATCATTAGGGGGGGGGGGGGGGGACCTCTAATTCCTTTTGT
>JASKGM010000013.1:11539737-11602802 GCA_034509205.1 Ceratonia siliqua | reverse complement strand
CACCCTAATTTTATCCCCCCCCCCCCCCCCACACACCAAAAAAAAAATTACAGCCTACCTTGTCTAAGCATGGTAAGATATCTAAAGGGTAGTGGAAAATGCCAGTCTAACGTTAGATATTGACATAATCACATAGATTTCTTTTATTATTCCTCTTTTCCCCCTTCCTTTTAGGGAGAGTATAAGAATTCTTATTAAAGGAAGGCTTCATGAGGTGCAACTCATATACATTGGGACAATAAAAGAATTATTGCTCTATAGACTTGGGATAAAGGATGGACGGAACTAAGACTTACTGGTATAATTTTCTTTTTCTTAAATAACCACCTTTCATTTACACTTGACTCTGGATACTGTAGGAAATTTTAATTATTATTGTCACAATGTGACGGATGGCCGAAACACAGAGATTTTATAAAAATGGAGTCGCCACCAATTAATTAGGAGGATAATTGGGATCCTCTAAAAACCAAAAATCTGGACAAAATCAAGTGTTTACAATTATTAACTGCAAAACCTATTAAGCATTTATAACTTGGCAATTGCTTCTACACTTTGACTATTCTCATGATATGATCTTAGAAGAGTGACCTTACTATATTATTTTGAGTGCATAACATGATTCTGCATGGAGTTTCTTTCATGTTAAGTATGCTGTGACAATCATGTCCTGTGAAAGTCAAAGTAAGTGGTGCTTTATTTCAAATGTTTTACTTCCATAGTTCCATAATGATAGGATTTCTGGTGTCTGTTGACATCTATCTTTATTTTCTACTTGCTCGTTTTCTGTGCACAACAGTGCTCCATCTAACGTTGTATACACAATTGAGGAGAATATATCAGAAATTTTAAAGATTAACTTTAAAAAAAACGAGGGAGGTGATCTCTTGTCTCCAGTTTTGTTCAAGCCAGCATATGCCACTGCAATATGCTTATAAATTTTGCTACTATAAGATATATTTTGCCTAATATTCAGTCCCTTGTATTTATGATAAATAAAGTATATTTATTTCATTTCAAAGTGCGTTTCTTGAAGACTGAGACTATTTTAGTCTTTTTAGTTTTTATGATTACCATTCAAATTTATGGTTGCACCTGTTCTGCAGAAAAGAGCTCCTCGCCTGTTGCTGAACAGTGTGCTTGGGCATTAGGAAATGTGGCTGGTGAAGGTGAGGAGTTGAGAAATGTTCTGCTAGCCCAAGGGGCCTTGCTACCTCTTGCAAGAATGATGCTGCCAAACAAAGGTTCAACTGTGAGAACAGCTGCCTGGGCTTTGTCTAATCTAATCAAGGTTTCAAATCTATCAATTGAATAAGTTGTATAAAACTTGCTTGTGTGGTTGACCTTTTTGTATCAAATATTTAGTAGTTGCTGACATTCTATATCTGTATTGATACTGTATTTGCTTGTCTACTGTGGTCAATATTTCTGGACTGTGTTATGGAGTTACATGCTTTTGTGATACGTTTTTAGTGGAAGATGTAATATGTATTATTTTGTGTAAGTGTCTGTGTGGTTGCAGTGTTGTGTATTCGTTTCTGGAAATATATCATGACTTCTGCATGTTTGCACGTAGGGTCCAGATCCTAAAGCTGCAACAGAACTCATCCGTGTTGATGGAGTATTGGATGCAATAATTCGACACTTGAAGAAAGTGTGAGAATTGCTTGATTTGGAATTAATTTTATTATATTTCTGCCAAGAGCTTTTAGTGCTTCAATGGACTTACGATTGCTTTCAGACTTTCATGCTTAATTACTTATAAACACACTTACAAGATCTATATGCTAGTTTTACAGTGCATGGACGACTCTTACTTTCTCTTTTCTTTTTCTTGCTTAAATTTTTACTACATTTAGTAGATTTCATGTAGTATACTGTTATATATCATTGGGAAGATTATTTGAATTTGTACACATATTAATTGAAAAATGTATTTGGACAAACTTGATGTACGATTATTTTTATGTCAAGATGCTAGGAGTTCATATTATTTAAATTCCAAAAGAATATATTACATCCTACTTCAGTTTAAGTGATACTCAATACTGAATGTAACTAAACTATTTCATATGCTTTGATGAATCAGAAATTTATAAGCCAAAAGTTGCTGGAACACATGCACAGAATACAGCCATCTATCAAATCACCAAAAGTACAAGTGAATCACCTCAAAATTCCCTCCCTAATCTGCCAACATTTTCTTATAATTTCTGTTGTTTATATTATATTTTATACAAGTATTAGTTAAACAATCTGAATTTAAAACTTGGTCAGCGCTTGCTCCTCAGTGCAGAATGCTTTCCTATATATTCTGCTATTTCTTTCCCTCCACTAAACTATTTCATTTTGATTTCAACTAGATATTATACATTTTTTGTAAATATTTTGAATACAGTCCCTTAAACCTGTGTGCTTATAAGGCTATAACTATTGTAATCATAAAGTTCAATTTTCCTATAGGCTTGTGGGCTTGAAGAAACCAGAAGTGGTGGTAGTGCAAACCCTCTTTTAGTATTATGATTCTATAAGCTTTCCTAGTCAGGTCTTTTACTCAATGACGATGTACCTCTGATAGGCTGCTCTAATTATTGTCATATTAAATTCCTTATCAACTTCAGGGATGATGAATTAGTAACTGAAGTAGCCTGGATAGTTGTTTATCTATCAGCGCTTTCAAATGTTGCTACCAGTATGCTGGTGAAGAGTGATGTACTTCAATTGCTTGTAAAAAGGTTGGCAACATCAAACAGTTTGCAATTACTGATTCCGGTACTGATCTCCATAAGTGTAATTGATTTCTGTCGTTGTAAATAATGTACCTCTCTACATCTGTAATTTTTTCTGGTTTGCAATTTTTAACTTGTCGTGTATATTAACAATGAGAAATCTATCTAGGTTTTGCGGAGTTTAGGTAATCTAATTGCTGCTGATTCCCACACAACTTATGCTGTTATTGTACCAGGACGTGAAATTACAGGTTAGTAAATCTGCCTGCAAAGTCAAAGTCATGCATTTTCGTCACGCAGTTAGATTGACTTTTCTTACATCTGATTATATATTGACATTTTCAGATAATGTAATAGAAGTCCTAGTTAAATGTCTGAAAAGTGAACACAGGGTCTTGAAGAAGGTATAGTTTTTAATCTTTAGTTTCTCAGATCTAAATTTGAATAATTTTGATATGAGCTCTGTTATCGATGCAGGAAGCAGCATGGGTGCTGTCTAATATAGCTGCGGGTTCTGTTGAGCACAAGCAGTTGATATATTCCAGTGAGACAGTGCCTTTGCTATTGCATCTTCTCTCTGTGGCTCCATTTGATATTAGAAAGGAAGTGGCCTATGTATTGGGCAACCTTTGTGTTGCCCCAACTAAAGGTGATGGGGACGAGAAGCCAAGTCTGATCCTGGACCACGTGATTTCACTTGTTGAAAGAGGATGCCTGCCTGGTTTTGTTGATTTGGTTAGATCTGCTGATATTGAGGCTGCTAGGCTAGGACTTCAATTCATAGAGCTGGTAAGAAATTCCGATTGTTGCATCAATGATACTTTGTAGCTTTTGGTTGGATCTATCTATTCACATGATTTGACGGAGTAAGTTAGGCCTATTGGTCTGCATAGTCAATGGTAAAATTCCACCTCGGAGAGAAAAGAATACCAACTTCTTTGAGATCCAGATTCCTTTTGTTTGTAATGTGTTTATGATTTGTTTGTAGGTCCTCAGGGGGATGCCAAATGGTAGAGGGCCCAAGCTTGTAGAACAAGAAGATGGGATTGAAGCCATGGAAAGATTTCAGTTTCATGAAAACGAAGATCTGAGAACTATGGCAAATAGTCTAGTTGACAATTATTTTGGAGAGGACTATGGGCTTGATGAGTAGTGGGTCAGAAAGTTGCGAGGATTAGCAATCATTCCTTGGTCCTAGTATTGCATTCCTTGGTTCTGATCCTTTGTCAGATTTGGAACAAGATACACCACTGAGGCACTGACCTTCCTTAGGATTCTTCATCTAAGGCAAAGTGGAATTTTATCTGGAGTGATGTTTGATAAATTCCTCAGGGACTTCAGGCTGTACGCTTTTTGTGGGCTTTTTATTGTGAGAATACATAAATGTACTGAAAATGTAAAATTTGGTCCACAAATTTAGGTTTAGGTGTTTATTAAACTACATTTGGCTGTATCAGTATTTAGATTTTTTTTATATTTTTTTCTTAAGTTTTTTTTTATATTTTTTTTATAATTTTTAATTTAAGAAAAGAATAAAAAAAATTTTAAAAAAATTCAATAAATCTAAAAACAAGTTAAAATTTTTTTTAAAAAATAATTAAAACAATATTTAAAAAAATTAAAGAAAATGTAAAAAAAGAGTAAAAAATTCAAATTAGTATAAATAAATTTTAAAAATATAAATGAAAATAATTAAAGAAAGAAAGAAAGAAGGAAAAAAATGAAAAAATAAATAAAAAAAGACTCACCCCTAAAATATTTTCTAAGCTAGGATGAATTTATTAATTTAAGAAACACCTTAGGTTTATTGTTGTCACCATCTGAGTTGGTGTCTTGATCTCTCTAATACAAGTCCAGTACTAAACTTAACTCCAAGTAATTAATAGAGAAGCTTTTGACTTATTAATTTATTTATCAAAAGAGACTTCATTGTAATACACTTTAAAATTGAAGAGAATTTGTGCAAATTTTAAAATAGATCAAGAAACTAAATAAAGAATTGGAGCATTTTTTATTACCAGATGAGAGAATTTTTAAAGAACATTAAGATATTAAATATGGTAGTAGCACGCACTCATTAATCTCTAGCCACTCCGTAGTCTGATGTATATACTTTTCAAATTGGGTTAATTCTGAGGCCTACAAAAATGTGTTCTGACTTGTGGATTAACTTCAACGTGTCTTTGCTAACCATAAAAAAAAAAAAAAAGGACCAAACTCTGACCTCAAATGTCCAAGCACTCTTCCCTTTTACAGGAGAAAAAACAAGGGTTAGACTCGAGTCTGATTCACTCGATTCACCGCCGGCAACTAAGGAAAGAAGAGTGCAGTGACAGTGGCAGGGGCGAAATTCCTAGAAGAGAACTTCGGAGCAGACTAGACGCTCGCAAGCCAAGCTTGTTGTTTTCGAAGAATGGCCAATGACTCCTCCTTTTTGTTCTCCGGCATTCGTTTTGATCGAAAGCGGTTCGGTAGCGATATTGCCAGGTTCGGGGTAAGAACTGTCCCTCTTCGTTCGTCTTCTGAGAATTTTTTTCTGGGAGAATTCTGGTTTGAGGTTTGAAACCGTTTGCTATTCGAGCTTCAAGTGTTTATTCTTATTGATATTATCTGATTATATATTTTTTTCAAAAGAAAAAAGAAAGCGATCATTCCGTGAAGATTTCGAGCCTGGTTGAAACTGAGAACGCAGAACCAGTTGAAGGTAATGCATCTGCGAAGAAGAGGAAGCGGAAGGGAACGGTTTCTGGTAATCTTCTGCTTTCTTGGCGCTTTTGGTTTGGTATACGATTCGGTCGAAGTTTATCTAATTCTTTATTCGTTTCTGTTTGGGGGAAAAAAAAGAATCAGTTGAGGCATTCAATGTCTTCAAAAATTCAAAATCAGCGGCACAGGCGGCACATCAACCAAAAGGTGAAGATAAAGCTGAAATCGAGTTCGTTCAGCAGAAGAAGGAACAAAATAGGCAACTTGAGGTTCTGTCTTTCTTGCTGTTTTGTGAAAAATTACATAATTTCACTATTTATAAGTTGATGGATTTTTACCAACTCCCCTTATGAATTGTTTTTGCGTCGTATTTTCAGCGGGATGCTCTCTTCAGGAAGAAGCACAACATTCATGTGTCTGGGTATAATGTTCCGTCACCGCTTCAAAGTTTTGATGAGTTGAGCTCAAGGTATTGTCAAACTTATTGCCGTCTGTACTTGTGACTTTATTTGATAATTAGGTATTTCATGCTACTAGACGAGTACTTCATCCAAACTTTTCGTCTGTTTATATCTTCTGAGACTATTCTACTTATGGGAAGCAATTTTTAGTAGACTAAATATTCCGTGCAAATATTGGTCCGCTGTGGTTACTGCTGCGTAAATTGTTACCCCCTTCTCATTATGTTTACAACTTTTGGAGATGACATCTTGCTATAGAGGGCCTTTCATTTATTACCTTTTTAAGGTTTTATTGTTGGAATTAACTTGTGTTCTGTATGTTATTTCTTTTCTGGTTATTTTTATACTGTATAATACTACTATGATTAAGATTCTAAATAATTGGTTTACAGATATAAATGCGACTCATATTTATTACGAAATCTGGCAGAACTTGGATTCAGAGAACCAACACCAATCCAAAGGCAGGCTATCCCTGTACTTTTACATGTATGGAATTTTTATCTACATTACTTGTTCTACTATTGAACTTGTTTTTTGATATTCTCAAATAAGTATTGTAAATTGATTATATTTATATCTACTTGATTTCAGCCCAAAGTTGGTTTTAAACCTAATATTGTTGTTCTTGGTTTTCTTCCTCAATAATTGGGGATAGGATCGGGAATGCTTTGCTTGTGCCCCAACTGGCTCTGGAAAAACCTTGGCATTCGTGTGTCCTATGCTTATGAAGCTCAAGGTATCACTTATTTCCTTCATTTGCATTTGCAGTTTCCGTGCCTGGTTCCTTTAATCAACTTTTTTTTTTAACAGGATCCAGCAAAAAATGGCATTCGAGCTGTTGTCCTTTGTCCTACTCGTGAATTATCTGCTCAAACATATAGAGAGTGCAAAAAGCTGGCTAAGGGGAAAAAATTTCGAATCAAGTTAATGACTAAAGAGCATGCAAGAAATGCTGATTTTTCAAAATTTTCTTGTCATATACTTATATCCACACCACTTCGATTACAATTGGCTATCCGGAGGAAAAAGGTTGACCTCAGCAGGTGTGATAATAAATATTTTTGCCTTCTTGAGAAAACCTTGAACTTGAAGTACTTTGAATATGAAATACAGATAATCACATATTTTTCTGGTCCTAAAGAATATCTTAAAAGCTTATAGAAGTGGTTTTAATCTAAGTATTGAACAATGAGCTTCTGCATAGAAAAATATAATAAAATAAATGAAAAAGCTTCTCTAAGTTAATGTTTCAAAGCCATTGAAACTCAGACTGTTAGTTATTAACTTAGTAAGGGATAAGGAATTTGATAGACACATTCCTATTGAGATATTGTCATATTGATAAACCTTTATAGCTGCACTATCTATCACTTGTACTTTGGTCGACTGATCATCATAAATGGTTGATAGAACTAATCTCTGGTGTATTTGAATTATTATCAATCGATAGCATACTAAAATATAAATCTAGTTAGTTGCTTTTTGTGTCAAGTCCACTTAGTGCAAATTTGAGTCTGGTGGCATGAAAATATTTTTAAGAGTAAATACATTAAGTTGGGAGACCCCAAATTAGGCGTCATGTAATATAATTAGAAATTTGAATATATATAATAAAGAAAGTTTCATGGTTCAATTGCAGTTGATCTAGCTTAATTTTCCAGCCCAGCTACATATGTTGTTTAAAGCAGCTTAACTTTGGCTTTTAGTTGTATCTTATGTTGTATCTAAATAGTCAGTAGCTTAATGCATTGATATTTTTTTCTCCAACTTTTGGTGGTGTTGCAGAGTTGAGTATCTTGTCCTCGATGAATCTGATAAGCTATTTGAGCTTGGATTGTTCAAGCAGATTGATTCTATTATCAAAGCATGCTCAAATCCTTCAATAATTCGGTCACTTTTCAGTGCTACTTTACCTGATTTTGTTGAGGATCGTGCTCGTGAACTTATGCATGATGCTGTTAGAGTTATTGTTGGCAGGAAGTAAGATTTGGTGGAAAATTTTACAGTACCAGAGCATACACAATTTCCCTTCACAGTTTTTTATTGACTAGTGCTGCTTTTATGTGAATCAGGAACATGGCTTCTGAAACAATAAAGCAAAAATTGGTTTTTACTGGAAGCGAAGAAGGAAAACTCCTAGCAATTCGCCAGAGCTTTGCAGAGGTATGTTGCTAATATGAATGTTTAACATAAAAAACATTAGGCAGTTAGGATTCCATATGCATTAAAAGATTGTTCAGTGCATATGAAAACCAGTGATTGGTGCAGCTTGGTTTACCATCACAATTGATTGTTGAGTTTTTTTTTTTAGCTTGATATTGATCATTGTGAATTCCAGTTCATTCACACATATGCAAGTAGTGATCTAACAAGGGTATTTTACACTGCCCAATCAGTTTCTTATTCTCTTACGAGGTTATATAATTAGTTTGTAGCTCTGTTTGACAAGTAATCGGTAATAGAACTATGGTTTATAATAAGTATGTTTTTCCTATTATTATTTTATCTTGTTTTATGAGAGTTTTTTTTCCCTGTTGCTGCTGCATATATCTAATATAAACGTTCAGTTAAAATCTGGGCCCCATGTTATAAACTTTATGCCCCCTTTATGGTAAATATAACAGAACATGGCTTGGAATGCTTATTACAGTAACACTTAGTTTTGGAACTTGTAAAGAATGTGATACTGGAGCACCTCCTTTTGGCTCACTGGTTGTGGCATTTTCCTATTGCTCGCTTTGTTGACCCACTCTGTTTTGTCCTTTCACATCTTGTAGAGTTTAAATCCTCCAGTGTTGGTCTTTGTCCAAAGCAAGGAGCGAGCAAAGGAACTCCATGGTGAACTTGCATTTGACAACATCAGAGTTGATGTCATCCATTCTGATTTGTCTCAAAAAGAGGTAGGTTCAACTTCAGCCCCTTTGAACGATAAGTTGAATGCTGGTAAATAAGAAGAAAACCTATATCAAGTTATCAAACCCCCCCCCCCCTCTTCCCCGACAAAAAAAACTATATGTAAGCTGTAATAATTTGAGTGGCAGAATTGAAGATGGTCAAATCATGACATTATCTATGATTCTGACATTTGTGAATCTTTGTTCTTGTGAAAACTATTACAATAAGCAATATTCTTTTAATCATGGGTTTTTTTAGTCATCTGCAACACTTTGCACTCCACTAGACCAGTACTATAGTAGACTTGGTAATTAAGCAGTTATTGCCTTTTTCTTTATGCTAACATCAAAAATTGAATACAGCGAGAAAATGCTGTTGATAACTTCAGAGCTGGCAAAACGTGGGTTTTGATTGCTACTGATGTAGTTGCTCGAGGCATGGATTTCAAAGGTGTGAATTGCGTGATTAACTATGATTTTCCAGATTCTGCTTCTGCATACATCCATAGGATTGGTACGTGGTGTTACAGTGATTTTGTTTTAGTCTTGAAGAAATATTTACTATGAAGAAATATTACTGCTATATTTGCTATATCCTTGTATTCTTTATATTATTTTGCTACAATAGTTTCTTATCTAAATAGAAAATGTTGATATCCAAATAGGTCGTTCTGGCAGAGCAGGGAGGAATGGGCTAGCTATAACTTTATATTCGGAGGAAGACATTCCATTCCTGCGTAATATAGCTAATCTGATGGCATCATCAGGTTGTGAAGTTCCATCTTGGCTCATGGAGTTACCCAAAAAGAAGTGGAAGAAACACCGGCCCAAGAGAGATTCAATCTCTACCAAACCGAAAGTATGACACACCAGAGATGAATTCTACTTTTCTGCATCCGATATCTTCCTTAACAGGCCAGGCAATGTAGTATCAAGTCAGATGCTTGGCACTGATATCTACCAAGCCCGAAGGAATGTTAAAATTTAGAAGAGGGGGCGGATCTGACAAATGTGGGAAAGAAAGAAAGAAATATCCAATTAATTTGTAACTTAATATACTTGAAGTAACTCTTTCTTTCATAGATTTTGACCGCGGGTGGCTACTTATAGTGGTTTTGTTTTAGAGAATTGGGCTTTTGATTAGTGAATGCTGTGAGAATTTTGATTTTCTTTTTTGGGAAAGCCATTACTCTGATGTGCTGTAGCCTTCAGGTGAACGTGTAATGGCTCTCCTCATATTGTTAAATGTTGTATTCTGATGCCATAATGAGACACCCATTGGGCAGAACATGCCCCGTGGCAGTATACTGCGTCAAATATTTCTTATTGAAGTACTTTACACGTGCAAGAAAAATGCAGAAAAAATAAATAAAAATTGTGCCCTCTTTTCTCAAACGTTGACTTGAAAATAAGATTAAAGAATTTTTTGAGATAAATTCATACAGAATAACTATCATTAAATTCTGTTGTATAATATAACATTAGACTACTAATTTAAAAAAATTAACTTCCAGAAAAAATGATTTTCTTACTTTCTTGGTCGGCTGGGGCACCAAACTTAACAAGGTAGCCCAATAGACCGTCCTGTAGCCAAGCCATCGTTTAGCTAATCAGTCTTCTCCAATCTGAGGTGTTTTCTATGCGAGGTTGATATTAAACCAGAGCTACAATTTGTTGAATATAAATGGGTTAATGGAAGGATGGGGACTAATTAAGGGCTTATTGGATGACCTTGAGGTGGGACTGAGGAGTGAGCACAATATTGGTCAGTGTCAGTGGTCACGAGTGAGCGTTTCTGATTGAGCAAACAACCGCACCCATAATTGGATGAGCATGGAGCCTCTATCTTGATATACGAATTCAAGAGCCATAAGCCGCTACGGCTCTCTGAGAGAGAAACCACAACCTTCCACTCTGACAGATCTCCTGTGAATCACTTATCTCTCAACACCTTCACGACTCCAACAACATCATCTGAGTTGAGACGTCCCAACAGTCAAAAGATGTTACCTACGGTGATGATGAGACTGAGATCTTCAAGTTACAACTCTCAGATCATGCTTCTTAGTATAGTCTCAGGAACAGACTCCCAAGTCCTAATATATATTTCCTTTTCAAATGTTTATGCTAGTTTGATGGCATAGGGTGTTAATTCCAAATTTACAATTCTGTAATTTTCATCTGCGTAACATGAATATGAACCATACATAACTTTAACTCTCACGGTTCTTTTTTGTGCTAAATTATCTTTGTAGCAGCTGTTGGTGGACAATTTTCAAACGGCAAGTATGATACATTACACATGAAACTATGTCACAAACCTACGAAAATTACGGATCACTGATCAAATTCATAGTGAAGATTTCCATATTTCAAATTCGAATGGCAAACAACATTGTAAATAACGTAACTGAATAAAAAAGGCTGTCCCCTCTCTAATCTGCATGCACCAATAAGCAACTCTGTGAGCACTCAAACCTTAGAAAGCACCGAGAGAGACAACAACATGTCAGAGCTTGTGTTTGTTGGTTACGAAACGGTATTTCTGGCCCTGGGCCTAAGAGAAGTCAGTGGATTTTTGCCCAAAAACACCTTTTTGGGACACAACAGAAAACCAGAAATTGACTTTACATAAGACCGACATGCTCAGCAGAGTCCACAACCCAAGTCTAAACGATCCAAATCCACAATATTAAATTTTACATCTCACTCAGCCCTTAACCATAAGTAACTGCTGAAAAATTCATTAGGCTCATAATTGCTCTTTATAATTCAATCATTTTTCAGCACAATCGTATTAATTTTGACAAGACGACTCAAAGATCAATGTTAAGTTATGATTATTATCATTATTTTTCAAAATCCCATTAACGGACTATTGGTCAACTCCAAATTAAAAAATTAATAAAGTAGACAGAATCAATGAAACTATTTAAATGGCAGAGTACTTAATCGTTGAATGATGGGCAACATCCCAACTGCTATTTGGTGTTAGAAAGCAACTCATGCTCCAACACAACCTATTTTTATTTTTCTCTTATTCCTTTTACTTCAAGTGACATCCAAGCGAAGCAATACCTTACCAATGAAATACCTCCAAACAAAAATTTTAAGTAAGTTTGCCTGTACCAATCATAACTTTCTATAGTCCCAACGTTTTTCTTAACAAATATGTGCTGCCCTTGAACCTTCAACTTTATATTACATACCCTTCCTCTTCATTTCCTACATACTTTCATCCTGTGGCAGCCCCCTGAAGAGTATCCTTCGGGTGGTCAGCTTTAGAAAATGGGCTCACTAGAAAGATCAAAGAAGAAAGTTCAGTTATGGAAGAAAGCCATGGTCCATTTTTCTCTGTGTTTTGTGATGGGGTTCTTTACAGGTTTCGCTCCAACAGGTAAATCTTCAATCTTTTCTAGACAAGTTGATGCCACAAATAGAACAGAATTTGCACAGCAGCCTATTGAAATGTCTCACCGGATATCAAATGTCAATAGAAGTTTGATAGCTCCGGCGCCGGCGGCCATGCCGACGAGGACTAGAGTTCCCAAACAGAAAACAAATTTGCATGTAAAACCAGAGCCCATGTTGAAGCCTAGAAGACTCATAATCATTGTCACTCCAACAAGCACAAAGCTTCCCTTTCAAACAGTGTTGTTGAGAAGGTTGGCAAATACTATAAAACTGGTTTCTCAGCCATTGCTGTGGATAGTTGTGGAACAACAAACGGAGTCCACAGAACAGTCAGAGATACTTAGGAAAACTGGCATCATGTATAGACATTTGGTTTTCAAGGAGAACTTCACGGACTTGGAAGCTGAACTCAATCACCAGAGAAATCTTGCGCTTAAGCACATTGAGCACCACAGACTAAGCGGGATCGTGCACTTTGCTGGGCTATCCAATGTTTATGATCTTGAATTCTTCCACCAGCTTAGAGATATTGAGTATGAAATCTTCCCTTTTATTTCTTACTTTTAAACTCATCTATTATAGTTCTGTTTTTCTATTACACATCGATATATCTTTTGGGTCAAGTTTTGGGATATATAAGAAGAAAAGAAAATTGGAAAAAATATGTTCGAGCAACTCTTGAGCTTAAAAAGCTGGTGCTTATATTCTACCTCTACATGTGGTGGGTGGAAGATAAGAGATAAATAAATTTGCAAATTGATGAATAAAAGGCAAGTGGAAATTATTTAGGTACACCAAACACGAATCATAATCAAAATCAAGTATGATTATATTTCACACTTCCGGGCCACTTATTAACTAATTTGACATTGAACATGATATTAAAATAGCCTTAGTCCATTTGATTATTAATCAAACAGCTAACAACTCTTCGTTTTTTTTAATTTTATTTATCTTTTCTGTCGTGTGCAGTGGTGTATAGCATATTCTAATTTTACAGAGTCATGATTTATAACCTCAAAGGTTTTAGATTATAATAACTATTTAGGCCTTCTTATATATTAATTTGGCAACTGAGCAGGGCGTTTGGAACATGGCCGGTGGCACTGTTAGCAGCAAACAGGAAGAAAGTAATAATCGAAGGACCTGTTTGCGATTCTTCACAAGTCATTGGTTGGCAACTGAGGAATATGAACAATGAAACTGATTCAATCAGTCCTCCCATTCATATTTCAAGTTTTGCATTCAATAGTTCCATTCTCTGGGACCCTGAAAGATGGGGTCGCACTTCCTCTGTTCAAGACACCTCTCAGGTACTTAATATATATATATATATGTATATGTATATTAATATTAATCCCAAAGCAAAGTTCATATTCATAGCTTCACTGGTTGAGCTTTGAGTATGCGTTTAGTTGAGGTTTGGCCAACATCCAACTACTTTAAATAGGAAAAATCGGAAGAGAACAAAAGAGTAAGACATTAGGTAATATAATGACAGCATGATTGACTTGTTCAGCTAATCAGAACACTAACTAATTAACTATAATGTTTTCCACTCGGCCATAATGTCACTAATAATGTGGTTTCCTTTTACTTTAAGATAGAACACACTTTCAATAATATCCTAATTAGCCATGGGAGTTTGTTCCAAATGCAAATGGATAAGATATACGCATTTCATTACTAAAAGTGCTTCTGTTTTCGTTTTCTTAGAATTCGATCAAGTTCGTGAAGCAAGTAGTTCTAGAAGATGAATCAAAGTTGAAGGGAATTCCACCTAAGGATTGCTCCAGAATCATGCTGTGGCGATTTAAATTTCCTAGCACCACTTCAAATCATCAGTTTCTAACTAGTAAATCAGATGGTAACCGAAGATGATAATGAATGGGAAAGATCAAGGAAATAACAAATCTTGAAGCAAAAGCAAAGATGGGCGAGTGCAGGATTCAGGAATTCCTTTCCTACTTTGAGGAATTTATTCATTTTTTTAGTTTTATTTTTTCACATTTCTTCTGTATGTTTATAATTTTATTGATTCTTAGAAGAAGACAAAAAATCCATGTTTTTGATAGCTTATATAAATGGAGTGTCTTCTGCTAAGATGCAAAAACATTCAATCATATCTGTTTAAAGTTCAAAAAATCTCCCTTTTTTTAGTAATTTTTTTGTGTGCGCCAGTAGTTAGCTAATGAAACATGGATCAAGGTTGGGCCTCATCATATTTTTCTGGGGCTGCAAATCGAATATATGACCCACTATGTGAAGCCATGAGAGGCCCTGCCGACAAAGTTGTGACAACATTCCTGTTGAGTAACTTTTTCAGAGTATATTCTTGGATGACAAAAAAAAATTGGAAAGAAAGAGAGGGAGGGAGGGAGAGTATATTGTAATATTGTATATACTTGCCTTATAGTTGAAGCAAAAAAGGACAGAACTTTGATAGGAGTTTGGATTTGGGTGATTGAGGAAATGTTTAAAGGAGGCTACTACGCTACCGCCTACTTGTACGCACAAGTGCGCGGTAGGGTATTTTTTAAAATTTTTTTTTTATATTTTTTTTGATTTTTTTTAAAATTTTTTTTACTTTTTAAAATCAATAAATTAAGTTTTATATTATACATTTTTTTTACAATTTTTGAAGATGTTTTTGTATTTTTTACATAATTTTTTAAGTTACAAATGAATAGTAAAAAAAATTATAAATGAATAGTAATAGAGATATAAAAAAAATTTAAGAAAAAATTAAAAAATATTTTAAAAAATTATGAAAAAATTATATAAGATAAAAAATACTTAATTATTTTTAAAAAGTAAAAAAATTTAAAAAAAAAAACATAAAAAATAAAAAAAGTAAAAAAACAAAAAAAAAGGTGGGGTGGTAGGATAGAAATTTCCTTAAGTAAGGCTATAGGCGGAAGTTGCTCACGTTGTGCGTATTATTTTTTTCCTTATCACGTACCATTGATCCCAATGTGCTCATTTGATTAATATTCTATCTAAATAAACAAGGAAATCGATCATGTGATTTAGATTATACTTAGGATTTAGGAGATTTGGTTACATAAGAAAATTTAGATTTTTTTTGTGAACTGTTGAATGGAAGATGGGTAAAGGATGGACAGACTTCTCAACTCTTAAATCTAACATTTTTCTCGTGATTTAGGGTTTGATTTAGGAATTCTAATATCATATTAACTTTTTATACGAAAATGATCGATGCTTTTTTAAAATTATCAGAAAAACTTTGCACCTTGAGGTCTGATGGCCTTCCAACTGAAATCTGAATTATGGCACTACAGTAACATAGTGGTTCTGTCCATAATGATGTTTCTTGCTCTTCTTCATCCCATTACAACAACACCATGAATCATCACTTTTCTTTATTAGTGGTTAGTTGGTAATTAAATGGAATTCCATTTCCTTTGAGGGGCGGTGGGATCCTATTATCCTAACACTTCTATTTTTGTGTTTCTTTGGGTAAAAAAATAGTATTTTTATATTATTATTTTGATGTTCATGTGACTACTTGTCGACTTTTAATGCCATTCACATGCAATGTAAGTTACTAGATAGCAACCGCAAAAACTGATGATACCAATAATAGCTACACAGCCTTACATTATTATTTATTGATATGGTATAAACCTTAAGAAACTATTAGGTCGAGGTAAATTTATTATAGTATCAAAATTAGTGACTCAATAAATGTACTAGAATTTACATACAATACAAAAATAATCATGCTGTCGTTAAGTTATATACAATATTCTTTTTCTCTAGTTTTGAGAAAAAATTGTTTAAAGTTTCACATTATTTAAGTAGAATGATTAAGGCTTGTATATAAGGTTAAAGCATCCCTTCTTCTTTGATAGGAAGAGTTCAGCCTAGGTAAATCATGCCACTTGCCTTTCTTTATTGAAATGAATATACATAAGCAAAAATAAAGTATTTTTTACTTCTAATTTTGCCATTCGCATTTCTTCTAGCTGCTGCATTATTTTTCTGTTTGTTATTCTCTAACGCGCTTTCAAAAAACAAAGTATATACACCTAAAAGGTATCTAACATCGTTTTCCTTTGATTTGGCTCCTAGTGTATATAATCGCTTGCCAAACAGTGACACACCGTTTGCTGTTGGGTTGATGAGCAACCAAGGTTTGTCCTAAGTCAAACAATGTCATATACACTTGGGCTCCATTTGTGACCTACTTCAATTATAATTTATACTTGATAACGTTTAGGCTTCAACAACAAAAAAAGTGTCAGACGTGAAGGCACCAATTTTGGGTTGGATTATGCCTTGGAAATTTGGTGAGATTAATGATCCTACCCTACCACAGCGATAATCATTTGCTAATTTGGTTCTATTATGCCTATACCCATAAAATAAATGGAAGAATAGAATATAGTGGTGCAGTGAATTTGTTGTATCAGGGTCAGGACCTGAATGCCAAAAGTTGATTTACATTCAATTCTTGGGTTAGTCTGAAAAAGGATAGTCGTTATGGTTTAGATATACCAAGAAATGAAGTGGCATTAGCAGTAACTAGCTTCCCAGACAATCACAGTAACTAGAAAGAAAAGGAAAGCAGAATGGAAAGGGAAAGCAGAGAAGAAAGAGAGCGTTTATACTTTATAGATATAAAATACCAATTGCCAGCACTCAGCAGCAACACATCGAAATTGCATCTTCAGCGACCGGCTCCGTTAATTAATTTGATTCTCTCAACAAAGTGAAGCTTGTGGTTTTATGATAATTGAGTAGGACCCACTATGCTTAAACCAAGTAGTGGGGTCAAAATATTAGCAAAAACCAGCTGGTCCTGCCCTCATATTCTCTAATTATTGAAAGCCTCTTGGCAAGATCTGATTTAACTTCCCTCTTTACAGGGGAGAGAGGAGAGGGACGGTTTGATTCAAGTGTAACCTTCAAGTTCTAATCTTTTTGTTTCTTTTGTTGAGTGGGAGAGAGGGATAGGACCCTACGGAAGGTGAAGAGGATATTTGAGATCTCCCACTTTTTGGTTTCAGTTCAGGTACTTCCATTTCCATTTTCTTCTTCAATGGACCCTCGACGTTAATTCTGGTTTCTAACTTCATCTTTGCTATCCTGCACTTTCTCATTGTCTTTTCTCTATGTAATTCTCTGTTAACATTCAGTAATCGGCTGAGCATTGTGAGTCTGTTGAAATTCTCGCAATTTTGTATTATTTGCGAGAACATTCTCGCGATTTCAACTTATTAGTGCTTCTAAATGTCTGGAAATCTGCCACTTGCTAATTTAGCTGGAAAAATCAGCATTTCTCTCTGCTTATTTGCTATGAGAATTTGGGAAGGAAGATAATTCAGTAGTTTATATGAATCAATACTATATGGAGATCGAGGATCTGAAAACTGTTGTTTAGTAAATTCCTCTTTGGGGTTCCTACTCGATAGAATTATTGGTGTTAATAGACAGTTATGGATTAGTTTTTTTAAATATCAAAACTTTTCTCCCTTCTTCCCCATTTCGTTTATGATGAATTCCTCTCGTAGAAGCTTATTGTTCTTGTCCTTTTTCTTTAAAAAAAATGAACGGATAAATGATGAAGCAATGACGCTTACTCCATTTCTGGGATATCTTCTTTTTCGCTCTCAAGTTTCAAAACCCGAATGGCATTAAATAACATCAGCGATGCCATTAGATTAACTATCTGAAGCTAAATTACATTGGGTTATCAGGTTTGATTTGAGATCTTAAAAATTTGAACATTCTGTTTAAGGATCCAATTGGGGAATGCCAAGAAGATGGGGAGGAAGGGAAATTGGTTTTCTACAGTGAAGAAAGCTCTCAGCCCTGAGTCAAAGAAGAGGGAAGACCAGGTTTGAAGAAATTTATATTTGATTTATCTCAATTCTTTGGGATGTTTCTGATGGTTTTAGCAACTACCTTTGCAGAAACCAAATAAATCAAAGAAGAAATGGTTTGGGAAGCAAAAATTGCAGACTTCAGACTCATACTTGGAAACTGATAAAGCACCACCTCTTCCTCCGCCAGAAGAGGTTAAATTAACTGGTCTTGAGAATGAAAACAATCATGTTCAAGTTGTTGAAGTTGCAAATGCAGTGGATACTGAGGAACCTGTTCCTGCTGCTCAGACAGCAGCTGTTGCAATTCAAGCTACTATAATGCCTCAGTTTTCAGGTAAATTAAAGGCAGAAGTGGCAGCAATTAAGATTCAAACAGCTTTTCGAGGATACTTGGTACGTATTGCATTTTTTTATTATTATTATTAAAAAGACCACTATAAATTTATCTATTCATCTATTTCTTCTCTCCCACCCTTTTCTCAGAAGTAGTTAAACTCAATATTCAATTGAGAGTCATTTCTTACAGAAAGTTATTTTTATTAAATCTCTTCTTCGGTGTTAAATGTATAAAAAAAAACACACACACACTTATTGATTCAATTATCAGTCACATTTTAAGCTGAATTTTCTTTTGAAATCATTTAGGCAAGAAGAGCATTGCGGGCTTTAAGAGGGCTGGTCAGGTTGAAATCTCTGATGGAAGGGCCAGTTGTAAAACGCCAAGCCACTAGTACCCTTCGCTCTATGCAGACTTTAGCTCGTGTGCAATCACAGATTCGTTCTAGGAGGATCAGGATGCTAGAGGAGAATCAGGCTCTTCAGAGACAGTTATTACAGAAGCATGCAAAAGAGCTTGAGAGCATGCGGGTGTGCTTCATTTCCATATTCATTACATAATGCTAATTCTTAGGAGGGATATTTATTTTTTATTTTTGAAATATCACATTTTGCGTATTTTTAACATGTTTCAAATTTTCATAATAGATTGGAGATGAATGGGATGACAGCCTGCAATCAAAGGAACAAATCGAAGCCAAGTTGCTGAGCAAGTATGAGGCTTCTATGAGAAGAGAAAGAGCATTGGCTTATGCATTCTCTCACCAGGTATTCTTTTTCACTTACATACTTTATTTAAGTATGAGGCTTCTATGAACTTACATACTTTATTTTCCTCATAGAAGAAAAGAAAAGTTAACGCATGAAAATTTTAAAAGAATGGAAAGGAAAAGATAGGAGGAAAACTAGCTTAGTCTCTGTTACTTTGCATGAAAATATCACACTATATTGAGGAACCAAAATAAGAACCTCAAATGTTCATGTTTCATTGTCAAATAATACTTGGTTAATTTGTAGTCTCCTTATTTCTTGAAGTTCTTCCTCTTCTCATCTCAACATAGGCTTGATATATACATGAATCTTTTTCTTCGTCTAACTATCTTCAAAGTCATATCCTCTGCTTAAACCTCTGCAGTCTGCCTTTCTCACAGCTACGTCCGTTGCCCTGGCTTTTTCTGTACCAGAATTACATTGGATCAAACCATTTTTGGCTAGACATTGTTCTTTTTGTTTCAGAGAAAAAAACACTATTTATGAGACGTACAGAAGACGAATCATTACTCCACTTGTGCCACTGATCTGGACCGAGCATGAACAAGTTTTGCTGAATATAAACATGCCTCCTTATAACTAATTCACCTCCTTATAACTAATTCACAAGTATATACGATATGACATTTCTTCTTACCACTTGATGTATTTGCATAATTTTATTTTCTTCCCACTTCTCAATCCCATTAACAAGAAAGAAATCATTTTGTCAACGGATTATTTGTATACCATGTGATGTAAAGCTTTCATAATTCTGACAGCGAAAGGTGTCAGATGGAAAGTTTTCAGGCTGCATATGCTGTTAATGAATTTCCCTAAAAGGCCAAATAGGCTTCTTGCACAATCCTATGATATGCTTGGTGAAGTGGCAGGATGGCAGCATGACTACCTTTTGCTTAATTGTACATGGAAGTATTTGGTTACCTAAACAACAATGATGTATGATATAACTTACAGCCTATAGTTTAGGCTCCTTGATTTTGAACAAATTATGTGAGTTTTAATCTTTGCAAAAAAATAAAAATCCGTTTGACAGCAAAACTGGAAGAATTCATCTAGATCTATAAACCCAGTATTTATGGATCCAACCAATCCTACATGGGGTTGGAGCTGGTTGGAACGATGGATGGCAGCCCGGCCCTGGGAGAGCCGCAGCACCATGGAGAAAGAGATTAATGACCAGTCATCTGTAAAAAGTTCAAGCCGCAGCAATACTGCTGGAGAAATCAGCAAATCATATGCTCGTTACCTACTCAATTCTGAAAAGCATTCTCCAACAGCCAGCCAGAATCTAGGCTCACCTAGCTTTCAGTCGCACTCAACTCCTTCCAATTCCAAGCCAAATTCTGCAGCAATTGCCAAGAAAGTGAAGAAAGTGAGCCCGAAGGACAGCTGGGGGATGGATGATGACTCTAAAAGCGTGGCCAGTGTGCAGTCAGGGTTTCGGAGGCACTCCATTGCTGGGACATCAGTGAGAGACGACGAGAGCCTTGCAAGCTCTCCAGCAGTTCCAAGTTACATGGTGCCAACTCAGTCTGCAAAAGCCAAATCCAGGACACCAAGTCTATTAAACATAGAGAACGGGACAACAGAGAAGGGCTCCTCCTCTGGGACAGCAAAGAAACGGCTTTCCTTCCCACCTTCACCAGCCAGGCCAAGACGGCATTCAGGTCCACCAAAGGTAGAAAGCAGCTTAAAGGGAGAGGTCCCTGTGGGTAATGGTGTGACTGCAGCTTGATTATAACCAGAGGAAATGGAGGGAAAGTGCTAACATGGTACTATAAAAAGATCATAGAAGACATAAGACAAAAGTTCATTTGAATTGGGTGTTCATTTTATTTATTTTATTATTATAATCATCTGTATCCTATTGTTTGGGTTGAAAATTAATTATTTGTATTTTCTCACCAGTGGCCCTAAGGGGAAGAAAGGTTTCTTTATACAATACGACAGAAGAAAGTGTGAATACTTTTCGATCTTCCCCATTGAGAACAATTATGAATTATCATTCTATTTAAATATCTTGATTCCTCATATATGATATAAAATGTATTAGGGATGATCTTTGCATGATAGAAGTTGGTGAAAAATATTGTCATTTCTACATGCTGGTGCGTGTCAACTTTATTTCAATGGTATAAATATATACAGAGAAATCTGACAAACAACAACCCAATTAAACTAGTTACTGGCAGGAGGTGGATAATATATAATCATGCAACTGATTGAAAAGCTGATTAGGTATTGGTGGTTGTTATACTTAATGATAGTTTTTAATTTATTTTTTTGTTTTAAGAAACAATTTAAAATAATTTAGAATAAATAAATAAAATAAATTTTATAACAAATATTCAAAAATAAATTAAAAAACAAAGAAAAAGTATAAAAAATTCTTTATTTTTTTCATTTTGCAAAAATTTTCTAGATTTTTTAAAATTATTTCTTAAAATAAAATTTATAAAAAAATTATTTATAAAATATTATAATTTCTGAATAAAGAAATTGTTTGGAACTATTTTTGTTTTTATTTTTTAAAATAATTTTTAAAAACAACTATAAAAAATAATTTTATAAAATAAAAAATTAAAAACTTATTTAAATAAAAATATTTTTCATCAATTATTTTTTATATTTTTTAAAAAATATATGATAAAAACAAACTCAAATATAAATTTTTTATTTTTTATTTTTTGTTTTCTAATTATTATTTTTAAAAATAACTTATAAAAATATTTATTCAAATAAATTTTTTTATTTTCATAAAACATAAAAATAAAAAAATAATTTTAAAAAATTATTCCAAACAAGCCTAAAATTTTCTTTTGATTTCTGTTAACGCTGGGCTGAAGGGCCTTCCGGTTTATCTCTTTTGTAAAGAAATGGTATGGTAACGTGTACCTTCTCTTTAGTTATTTATCAAATCATCTTACAAATAAATATTTCACAAGCATATTTTATATTGTGAATTCTTATTTGACGGAATTTTTTTATTAAGTGAAGTATAATTTAATAATATTTTTTTAAAAATAATGAACAGTATAACAATCAATCAAGATTTAAGAGGCTTCCTCCCTATGGTCCCAAATGAGAAGGTAAGGGAGTTTAAGATTTTTTTAAAAAGGAATTTTTTTAATTTTTAATAATGATAAACTAATTATAAGTTTAAAAAATTAAGAGACAATAAAAATAATAAAAAATTAAAAAATAATCATACATTTAAAAAAATAAAAAATATCCCAAAATTTTTTAAAATATTATAAACAAAAAATAACAAACAATTAAAATAAAAAGAATTAACATGAGGCGGTAACATAATCTTTATGAATTAATAAATTACAAAGATCTTTTTTATAAAAGATAATTTCACAATTTCTTATAAAAGTATCCACTATTTTATGGCTTCATGTAAATTTGTGAGTTGCTTATTCCATTATTTCTCTTTAAATTTTTTTTATTAGAATAGTTTCTCTGAACTTTTTTATTTATATGATAAAAGTATCTACAAATGAATTTAATGGCGTATATCTCATCAGCTCTCTTTTTTTATAAATTTCTATATAATAATTGCTTTATAATTTTTTTTGTTTATACAATAAGTATATTTTTAGGTCAATTTAACCATCATCTTAAGGCGTACGTCATCTTGGTATATTTAAAAAAAATATTAATCTCAAAATTTAAATTTATATAATTAAAAGTAAAAAATACATGCCACCATCTCTCCAAGTTAAAAGACCAATAGGCTACTTTTGTCAAAACCCAAAAAAAAAAAAACTAAATATAAAGAAATATTTTGCTAAAGCTACCGCCACAACGAAAGGAATATCTTTTTCAGTTGGAAGAGAGTTTCTCATTTTTTAAAAAAAATACGAAAGAAGTTTCATTTTTGTCTTCCATACCCTCTTCGTGGGAAACGCAAACCCTAACCTGTTGGCTGCGAATGTCCATTTCCAGATCAGGGTGTTAACGTAATGGTAAGGCCTATATGCGGTGGTCCTCATATATACTTGGTTTATCTATTACGAACCTAGGAAATCATCGTCAAGCAAATGGCGTTTGGGGGTTTTTTTTTTTTTGGCCAACTGGGGGGTATATTTGTTCGTCGAACACTTACTTCGACAATCTTGGCCATGGCATCTGAGACCAGGTTTAAGTACAAATCAACGAGTTGTTTTTGCTACCGCCTCTTTATGTCGGCCGATAAATTTATAAGCTACCGAATGGTATTTTTAATCTTAGGTTTTTGCCCGCTGCTGCTGGAAAGCATGCTTAAATAATTTAAAACTTTTTTCGTCATTCCTCGCTTTTTCTCAGGGATCTTGCTTATTATTGTTAGGACTTGATTTGAAGCTCCTCTCCCCTTTTGATATAATGTCTTTCCAGCTTTGTATTTTTTATCAGTTCTGGCATTTCTTGGAGTTTAGAAATTTGATATCCCTAAAGAATACCCACCACTTATTTAATTAACCTTTTACCGATTTCTTGGTAAGTTTAAACTGAATTGTTTATTGTGTGGAATCTTTTAGTCATTTAATTTTAATGGGCAACAACGGGGGTTCATAGGCTAGCATATGCAATCCATGTTTTGGGTTGGGACTGAGGAGCATGTTTTCTCATACTATGTTGAATATCACATTCACACGCATGCCATGTTAACCAGAAGCTGAAATGTTTTCCCTCGTTGATAAGTAGAGTTTAAAGGTCAAACAAAGGGGAGGGGTGTTTCTGATTATTGTAAGTTTTTTATCATTTCCGAATCTCTTAATGAAACTGAAATTAATATTTGAAACAGGCTACACCATTGCTGGCAGGGATTGCTGTAGCTGCTGCTGCTTATGCTGGTAGATATGGTATCCAAGCTTGGCAAGCCTTCAAGGCTAGACCACCTACAATGCGCAAATTTTACGAAGGTGGTTTCCAGCCTACTATGACTAGGAGGGAAGCAGCTCTTATACTGGGAATCAGGTACTATCATCCTTGTTCAAAGATTCAAATATGATGATGATGTTGTCAATTTATTGCAGCAGTAAGCCAAGAACTTACAAAATGACCAAAATAATAGAGTTCTGCTTAGTGATAGTTGGATGCACGGCTCTTGAGCTTTTCTTTTACCGGATTGATTAAATATTAATGCATGTTACTCCTGCGGTATGCATGTGCAATGCCTAATTAGAGGTTAAGGCTATCAAATTTTGAAATCAAATCACAAACTCTCTGTGCTAATTAGTTTATGAACTTACAGAGCCAATTCAAGTTTAGCTAGCTGAAAATGCTCAATTGTTTTAGCTCGACCAGTGATTGATGTTGCATTGTCTGGGATATGGATCAATAAGAAATGCTTAGGACACTCACAGCCATCCTAGAATGTCAGATATTGGCCACGTATACAACAGCTCCATTGCTAGTGTGCGCCTAAATGTACATCTGGCATTTTATGTGCTGTGTGGGTGACTGTCCTTGGCGGCCCTCAGGGATTTCTATGTGCATGTTAAGTTTTGATTGATTAGTTAAGAACTCTAATAAAATTGTACCTGACGATCTGATCAGAATATTAAGAAGCATAAATCAAGTTTTATAAATTTATATGCCTATTGATAGGAGTTACTCTTCTTATAAACTGATAAATTACTCACACATGGCAGGCAGGTTTTTGAAACCTTAACTCTCGTGCTCCCCCCTTTGCTCTTAAGGGGTGAAGGAGATGCCAAGGGAGAAAATTGGGAATATGCACATATTGGTATTTATAAATAGATTTCACAAAATCCGTGAATGAAAATCAACTTGTATATTTTGGACAAAATTAGGACTTTCTATTTGACATCAGAGAGCTTAAAAGGTTTTATTATTATAAACTGAATTGTGTATTGGCTTGACTATTTTTCTTTCCCTCTATGTCAGATCTAATGGAATTTCAGTTGTCAATATTTAATCTTTGTCATGCATCATGGTCTTGACTCTTGACAAATGTCTCACTAGATGGCTTGTGTTATATGTTGTCTCGATTACTTTTTCTTGCTGATTTTCGAATGTCATGGCAGAGAGCACACTCCAATGGAGAAGATTAAAGAAGCACATAGGAGGGTGATGGTTGCAAACCATCCAGATGCAGGTGGTAGCCATTACCTTGCATCGAAAATTAATGAAGCAAAAGATGTCTTACTTGGCAAGACCAAGGGAGGAGGGTCGGCATTTTGAAGCTCGAAACTTCCTATCCGTTCATCCTCTATCATGACAGTTTTGACAGTAGTCTTTACCAAAATTCAATATAAATTTTTTTGGTCTCTGGGCAATATTTTCTTGTAGACCGACCCTATTATGTAGTGAGAAAACGAAACGTGTTAACGAATTTAGCTAGATGAGGAAGCTCTATAGTAATAACTTGGCTTGTGTCCTTGAGAGTTGAGAAGACCATCGGGAAAAGTTATTTTACTTGCACTTGCTACCGATTCTTGCCTTTTCATGTGCTTTTGTTCCAAATTAATTTACATTTGGGTCTATGGTGTACTTGTTTGAATTGGCCCATAAGCTTTTCTTTATTCTTCTTACTGGTTTTCTTGAACGACTTCGTCACGAGAGCCCGAGGGGTTAGTATAATTAAGGTTGCAATACTGATACCACACAGTCATATTTTCAGGTGCTATATTATGTTTAGGAAAATGATTCTTGCACACTAGATATAAGCTGTGCAAAATATTTGAATCAGATAGATAAAGCTTAATTGTAAGTAATTAAATTATAGGTAAGTTTAGTAAAACACGAAAATGTTATATATGCAAGTTTAGAAGATTTACAAAAAATCACACAAACCTTGAAACCTAACTCTAGTATAAATAATAGATGGGTTGTTGCCAAAAAAATCAAGAAAAAAAATTTACTCTATCTTGCAAACTAAAAAGAAGTGTAATTAGACCTATAGACAATATAATTAACCTTAATTTTTTTTGTTATGAGTGCAATGCATTAGGAATATATAAAAATAATATGAGAAAAGAGATACGGGGGAATCGAATTTCTGACATTAAACACGATTAGTACTTAAGACTAAAAGAGGTAACATTAGACTTTGGCTAATTGACCTTAATTTAGTTGTAGGTAGAAGAAACCTTCGTTTTATCTATTTGACAGAATTTTCGCGGTGAGTTAACGTTTGCTTTGGGAGAGGAGTAGGGTGGGAGTAAAATGTAGGTGTGGCATCTTCTTGCTTTACCTATATCTCGAAAAGCTCTGATGTCCCATTGTTGGAGTTAGTCGCTTTACAGTCGAAATGAAATCATCAAAATCACAAGCCTCGCGAATAGTTTCTTGTTGCTTTCATTGTAAACAAAGCAATGACTTTATATATATATATATTCAAAACACATGAAAAGCATCTTCCTTCCTTTTACGCTTTAATTTCTGGATTTATACTCTGAACAGGAAATATCAGATTACTTTTCATTGGTCGACCGCAACAAATATCAGCCCATGAGCTGTGAGAGTTGTCAATTATTGGCTGATGCGAATGCAGTCTATACAGAAACATTTGTAAGGATACATATCTGAAATCCCTCCTTTGTAAGGTCATAATCGAGAGCACCGTTTGAGTAACGGGAGGTGAATTCAAATCAAATAAGGACCCTCCTATCAACAATGCTTTAGCCCATTTCAGTTTTCCATGGCCCTCCCATGCTGGATGCACCCACATGCCTCTGACTTCATATTTGGATAAACTTGTTCCGTACTCATCCCTCTTATCTTGTGGCCCCATTCAAAAAAACTTTGGCCCTTGTTTGATTTTATTTTTAAAATTTTTTTTATTTTTGTAAAAATAAAAAAAATTTATTTAGGTAACTATTTTCATCAATTACTTTTAAAAATTATTTTTAAAAAACAGTAATTAAATAATAAAAATAATAAAAATAATTTTTTTAATTTTAACTTATTTTTATCATTTATTTTTTAAAAAATAATTAATAAAAAATATTTTTACTCAAATAAATATTTTATTTTTATTTTATAAAATTATTTTTAAAAATAATAAAATAAAAATCATTCTAAATGCATTCTCAATTGAGTATGTGAATCTCGTGGCCCTTTTAAAAATTGGGTGGGAACGTGGCTGGGTTAGAAACTGGATGTTGGAAGTTATACTTTGTTACTCGATCTTGGGACTTGGACACTTGCTAGTTGCCACTTGCCAACCCCGTTCGCAATAAACATGGGGGCGTAGGTCCCATGAAAATAGGAGCGTGGCCGGGCGCGTGGGAGTTGAAGAGTGTATCATTAATGACGCCTCGGTTGGATACGTATTTCGCTGTTGCCCGCTACTCCCACCACTGACAAAAAAAAAATACAATGACAGAGAAGGGAGAGAAACTTGGGAAGTGAGCGCAGATGGCACCTCAAGAAGCTCAGCCACCACCCTACCAATGCTAACACTCCAATTTTGACCCTTGTCTTCCCTTCCCAAAACTAGGGTTTGCTTATGCTAGGGCTCAGAGTTCAGACTTCTGATATTACGGCACGGTAACCGTCGGTTAAAGACCCGCCATTACTCTGCTTCATATGTATGTTCTCGAACTGTGGACATTCCTCATTGGTTCGTCTTTTTACCTCATTCCATCTTCGATTGTACTATGATATTTGTAAGCAAAATTTGATACTTTTTGAGGGGTATAGTTTAGAGTTCGGATTTAAGTTTGTGTCTTAATAAATGTGGCTTTATGGGTGGTTTGTGTTTTCTGTAAGGAGGACCTGTCATTTTCTGGCAAGTTTGTGTTTTGAAGGAAAATGGGGGCTTAAGTTTCGTATATAAAACCCGGATACTGCTCTCTGATTTTCCGGCAAGTTCAGACTTATGTTTGTGTTTAATTTTATGTTCCTGGTCGTTTTATGTTAAAAATACTTGGGGTACTTTCTTCTTGCAACACGACGGTTTTTTTTATTGAAGCATGAGCTTTGCCAGTGATCCCTCTGATTTTGTTGTTCATTTTACCATTCTTTCGAATCAGTGATTTGGTCTAAGGATGCATGCAGATCTAAGTTCTTGCCGCTCAAAAATCGCCCGTTTGCAGTCATGTGAAGTTTCAAATTTCTGTCTTTTCCTCCATCTTTTAGAGTGCAGTTTCACTCACCACACCAAAAGAAAAAGGAGCCGGAAAACCTGTTCTTACTTCCTGCTTTTATGAGCTTCATCTATATTCTTCCATTTTGAAAAGCTTGGCGAGGAATTTGGAAATTTTCTGTTACATGGTTTCTGGGTTTGCCTTGCAGAAAAGATACCTGGGAGCCCTTTTTTTTTCTTCCTTTCTTTCTTTCTGGAATGCTGAAACATTGAAGAGATGTGAAATAATGGTTGCCTGTGTGTCCAATCATTTTTAGTTATTCGTTTTTTCTGGATAACATGATGAATTGGAAAATAACTTGCATTCAGTAATCAAATAACAATGTTATTATTGTAGTTCTGTAGGTGGTCCATGGAAGTTCATGGAGTAAAAGGGAGGAGATGTGGAAAAAAAATTGAAAAAGTTGGAAGATGTTTTTCAGTAACCATAATTATTAATTATTTTGGTGTAACGTTCTATTTTTATTATTTTGTTTATTTATTTGTGTTTTGGATTTGGTAGGTGGTAGTGGGGTTAGTTTACCTGGAGTTTCTTTAAAGGGATTTTATGCCATTCGTTTGTTAGGATTTTTGTTGTATGCTGATCTGAGGTGGTCATCAGCTGTGAACTATTACTTCTCGTATTTATAAATCAAATTCATTTTCATCTTTATTTCTTACTCAGATTGCTGTTGCAGGTACCGTGGGTAAGGGGATTTGAAGAAGAGGTCATTTAGTTTGCCTTTCTTTCATTTGAGAGATTAAAATATGCAGACACCAAAAGCAAGGTAAGATTGTCATCATTTAGCACTTTGCAGTAGTCCATTTTTCTTGCCATCTTGTAGGTATCAATAAATAATTATTATCAGAATTTTTGAAATAATTGTAGGAACCAACAAGTATTTTTCTATTAGAATTTAGTAATTAATTGTAGATATTTGCATATATAATTTAAAGCTTGTTTACCTCCAAGAGAAATCTGAAAAAATAACTACCAACGTATATATATATTTATTTGAGTTGATTATGAAACTTCTAATGAATCATATTGTACTAATACAACAAGTCTATTAAAAGAAAAATTAAAATTGATAACACAACTAGATGGTTCGCATATATGAATGTTTTTGTTCCATAATTTCTATTCTCTGTATAGCAAATATATTCTGGAAAAGATTGCCCTGTTTTTTTGGACTATGCATGATAAGGTTTTCTCATGTAGATACCATCTTGATCTGAAAATTTGAAAACGGATTCTCTTAAATGAACTTCACCCAGTCTTATGGTGCTTATTTGCCTATTTTCTCTTAATTGCTGTACTTAATATGCTTTACTGGTCTAAAAGTTGTGGTTTCAACAATGAAGGTTGTAAATATGGCTGCATCATCTGAAGACATACATGTACATATTAACTACCATAACTGATTCAACTCACTTGACCACCTTACTATACTCTCCCAAGATGCTTTTTTATCTGCATTATACATGTTTTCCTGTATACTAATTGGCTAATGATTGACTGTGAGCAGAGCTGGTTCTTTAGAAGTTCCCCAAAAGAAATCTCCTGCAACACCTCGGACTCCTAGCCAACTGAAGACACCAGGCTCTGATTCTGACAGTGTCTCGTCCTCTCCAAATCCAACAAGTAAGGCTCCAAAAGATAGGAGTCAAAAGGTCACTGAACGCAGGTCACCACGAAGTCCAATATCTGAGGTATTTTATGTTAGCCCATGGCTAGAAATGAGTTGCCCTTCTTCTCTCAGACTTACCTGAGGAAATCATTATGTCTATTTAATATCTTGTAGATACATAATCATCATATGGTTCTTGGATAAAATTATTCAAGTTCTTCATTAATCTTTTATGTATATGTGTATTTAAATTAGTGCTAACTTTTTAATCTTACTATTGACGCTATATTCTGTCCCCTAATCTTCTGTCTCTAGAAGAAGCGTCCTAGTAGGATCCAGGAATTGGAGTCTCAGCTTGCTCGACTCCAAGAAGATCTCAAGAGAGCTAAGGACCAACTGAACTCATCTGAGTCATGGAAGAGAAAAGCTGAACAGGAGGCTGAAGAGGCAAAGAAGCAGCTTTTAGTCATGTCAAAAAAGCTTGAGGAGTCCCAACGGCAGCTTTTGGATCTTTCTGCTTCTGAGGAAGAACGGCTTCAAGAGCTTCGTAAAATTTCCCAGGATCGTGATCGAGCTTGGCAATCAGAACTAGAGGCTTTCCAGAAGCAGCACTCAATGGATTCAGCTGCTTTGGTTTCTTCCATGAATGAAATCCAGAAACTCAAAATTCAACTGGAAAGAGTATCTGAGTCAGAAGCAACTCAGACTACCAATGCAGTGACAGCTCATGCTGATATTGATGACTTGAGGATGAAACTTGCCGAAACTCTCTCCTTAGTGGAAAAGCTGAAATATGAGATACATGAATGCAAAGAATCAGAATCCCGGGCCTTGGAGGTGGTTGGCCAAACTCAAATGCAATTGGAAACTGCAAATAAGACAGTGGAAACACTCCTATCAGATGGTATCAAAGCCACGGAAGCTTACAAATCCTTAGCTTTAGAGTTGGAGCAATCAAGAACTCAAGTAAAATCGTTGGAGGGACTTGTGAGCAAACTCCAGGCTGATCTGGCTAATACTGCTGACAAAAATATGTTAGGCCCGACCAATGAAACAAGACCTGCACAGGAAAATGGAGAAATGGACCAGCTCAAAACTGAGCTTATCTCTACCAAATCTGAAGTTGGGCAGTTAAGATCTGCATTGGATTTGGCTGAGGTAAGGTACCAAGAAGAGTATATCCACAGCACATTGCAGATTAGAAGTGCTTATGAACAACTGGAACGTACAAAATCAGAATCTGGTCAGAGAGAGGCTAAATTGTATGAGGAATTGAAGAGAAGTAACGCTGATATTGAGGAGCTTAGGGCAAGCCTGATGGACAAGGAATCTCAGTTGCAGAGTATATCAGAGGAGAATGAGGGTCTCAATTTAAAAATCAAGCAAAATCAGCCTAGTGAAAATGAATCTCAACTTGTGATGGAGCTCAAAAAATTGGACGCTGATATAGCAGAGTTGAAGGCAAGATTATCGGACAGAGAGAGAGTGTTGCAAAATATGACTGAGGAAAACAACACACTGAAGATGGAAATTAAGGAGGAAATGGAAAAGAATAAAATTACTGATGAGGCTGTTACTTCAGCTGAGGCAGCCAGGGTTGCAAAGCAAGAAGCTTTTACGAAACTTGGCTACATAACAGAAGAAGCTGATAAAAGTAGCAGAAGAGTAGCTCGGGTGACTGAGCAGCTAGACGCTGCACAGGCTGCAAACTCAGAGTTGGAAGCTGAATTGAGGAGATTGAAAGTGCAGTCAGACCAGTGGAGAAAGGCAGCTGAAGCTGCTGCTGCTATGCTTTCTACTGGAAACAATGGGAAACTGGTGGAGAGAACAGGTTCGCTTGACAGTAGCTATAATTCTATTGCTGGCAAGATGAGTTCACCTTATGCGGAAGACACAGATGATGACTCACCCAAGAAGAAAAATACAAACATGTTGAAGAAGATTGGAGTTTTATGGAAGAAGAATCATTAGTTTATTGAGGTATCTCAGGTAGTGTATGATTCCTTACTGGTTAACTTGCAGACAAAATTATTTAACTTATAAGATGTTTCGTGGGATTTTTTTTTTAATTAGGTATTCTGCTCTTCCATGACCATTGGAGCAGTTCCATGGGGAAATCTGTGTTAAGAATAAGGTGGTGTCACAAATATTTCTAGATACGGTTGGAAATGCTGAAGTTGAGTGGTTACAGTTCCCTAACCTGCTTCTTACTCCAGCCTTGTAATGGGGCAGTGAGTGTTTATAGACCCTACATGCACTTGTTTTTTCTACTGTCATTCTGTTCTCATGTCATCACGTCCCTGGAAAGATTATAGATGAAGGCCAATGCCAATGGGAAAAAAAAAGGCGATTTTATCTTGTTATTGGAGACTAATGGCAGTGTTGTTGCCCTTGGAGGGCCACTTGGGATAATGAATTTTTATGCCTTCTGTTATTCGATATTGTTATTTTATCTCTTTTTCCTGTACTGCCTCTTCAAAAGCTTTTGGTTCAGAGCTGTTACTCTGGAAATTTCTTGCTGACTTGGATGCGATTCGTCATTTCATTCGTTTGGTTAACTTTCAGGGTTTGTCACCCATGCTCGGTGCTCCTATAATCCATCCATGATTTCTGAATTCAATTATGAAAATAACCCTTTGATTACTATTAACAAACATGTTACTATTGATTTATGTCATTTTAGTCGTGAAAGAGGTCAAATGAGTGAATCTCAATGCTATTAGTATTGTCAATTTTAAGTTCGACCTCATGAATTGGTTTATTTTTAGAGAGTTATGGTCAAGTTCAGTTTTTGAAAATCAAATCTTAAATGTAAGCAGGCTATAAGGGTTTATTAGGTCAAGAAGGGTTAGGCTTGGTCTTGTGGCCCAAAGTTTTTTTTTTAATTTTTTAATTTTAAATAGTATATCAATTAAATAACTTATCTTTATCTTTATATTTATTTATATTAATTTTTTATCTTAATTAACATATGAATTAAACATATTTTTTATGAATTATTTATAAATTTTTTTATCATATTATTATATTTAATTACTTTGAATATCTTAATTTAATTAAATCACTATTTTTATTTAAAAAAGTATGTTTCTATTGTTGATTATAAACAACACCACCTAGACATCTATTATTAATGTAACCAATACCTAATTAATATATATACATTCCAATGAATTGTTTATAACTTATAAATTCAACTTATTTATTATATGATTTGATTCAAATGGTGTGATATTGAATAATTAGAGTCAATATATATGTTTCACCACTATGACATTTTAAAATTTTTTAATTATAATAATTATGTCACATAAATGAACACTGGGTATTTAGAACTAGTTTAGATCATACATTTTAATTTCAATTATTTACAAATTTTTATTTTTTATGATGAGAAAATAAGAGATCAGAGATACCAAATATTATTAATTGCAATTTGATTAATTTATATTATGTTGTTATTTTTGTGACCAATTCTTGTATTTTATCATTTTTTAATTATCTTAATTAGGTTATTTTAAGTACATTTATGCCCTCAAACTTTGGAGGACTAAATTATGACTTTCAAATATAGACAAAAAAAAAAAGTATCTGAGCTAGTCTAACCCGTTTTTCTTGTGCCCAAACAAGGCTGGGCTCACCCATTTTACAATGCTAAATGCTATATTAAGGATCTAGTAAAAGTTACTGAGCTAATGTTAAATTTAGAATAATAAATTACCTATTTGCTTTTTGTTTTAAGATCTATAGTTCTAGCAGCTGAGTCACTTTTTTTAAATCGTTGAGTAAAATATTATCTCAAGATGGTTTAATTATGTTGTTTTTCTTTCTATTTTAAAATTATGCACATAATTTTATTAAAAACATTTTATTTAAATTTTTAATAAAACTAATATTATAAATTAAAATGACTAAATTACTTTACTTAAAATACTCACTCACTCACTCATTAAGATAAAAAACAGTAGTCTCACTCAACAAAATGATGAATGTCAAACAGTTTTAAGTAATTATATTTTTAAAACAAAAAAAAAGTTCTTAAGTACTATACTTTTAAAACAAAATAAAAAGAATTTTTTTTAAGAGTAATGATATTCTTAAATTCAAAAAAATAAACTTTTTCAAGTAATGATTTTTTAAAAACAGAAAAAAAATTCAAATAATTATATTTTTAAAATGGTTAAAAATTTCAAGTTATAATATTCTTAAAATAAAAAAATATTTTTGAAGTAATTTTATTTTTAAAAACAGAAAAAAGTAAATTTTTTAAATAATTATATTTTAAAAATAGAAAAAAAAATTCAACTAATGATATTTTTAAAACACAAAAGAAATTTTTTTCAAGTCATTATATTTTTAAAACAAAAAAAAAATCTTTATCAAGTAATGATACTTTTAAAACAAAAAAGATTCATGTAATTATATTTTTAAAACTTTATTTTAAGTGATGATATTCTTAAAATAAAAAAAATTCAAGTAATAGCATTTTTAAAATTAAAAAAAAATTCAAGTAATTATATTTCTAAAACATACAAAAAAATGAAAGTAAAATAATGAAAGAAAAATATATTTTGATCATATTATATAAAATTAATGGTATTTTAGTTATATGATACAAAAAAAAATGTATTGATCAAAATATAACGGACAATTTTTACGTCAGTTAAAGAAATTAAATTTAATTGTAACTTATTTTTAATTTATGAGGGAAGACTGTGTAAGTTTTTAAAATAGATAAAAATATTGTATAGTTAAATCATTTAGGAAAGGGAATAATATTTTATATTTTTATTCAATTATTTTTCATTATTAAGAAAATATAACAGAAAATAATTTAAAGCAATCGGAATTTAAGGTCAATCTACTCACATTTAAATAATAAGGTAAGTTGTTGCTTTATTTTGGGAACACAAATTGAGAGTGGGAAGGATCACAAATGGTTGCCTTCAAACCCTTTTTATAATTTAAATTTTTAAACTTTCAAACCAAAAAGAAAAATTATTTTTTCATACCCTTTGTTACTTTTATCCAAACACATTCTTAGGATAAATTTTAAAGTAATGTTATTACTTATTCTTATAAACTTAACTATCACAGATTCCTTATCTTAAACATATATTTCATCAGATTTAACATATATTTCATCATATTTATTTATTAATAATATGGTAGTTTATGAAGAATTTGTAGAAGTTTGTAAGAATTGCATTACTCAAAAGATGTGATGATGTAGGATGAGAATAGTTGCTTCGTGATTAATATAATTATTATCGAGTAAATTTGTAAGATTTTTATAAAAATTGTCCTTTTTGTGAGATCAAGTCAAGATGAGGCGTGATTTAAAATAATTAAAATATATAAGAAAAAAATCAAAATATGCCATGGAGACGTATGATGGGCCACAGCGTTATAAGGGTACTGTGAGGCCCATTATCTTCAGTAAAAATATTCCTAGGCCCAATAATTTGGTTGCCTGTTAGCCCAGAATAATCTTCTCTCCGCTCTCGCCGCTATATAAGCACACCGCTTCATTTATAAGATTAGGGTTTGGCTCTGCGGCTGCTGCTGCTGCTGGTAACACCATCTTCTCCTAGCTTTTCGATCACTATCAGCGCGGAGGAACTCGGTCGTCGTCACCATGGGGTAATAAACCTTGCATTCTTATTTTCATGGGCCAATATAATTCTCTATGGAAATGTCCATATGCGTTTAGATTCCAAACTCAATTTGTTCTTGTTTCCTCGTATCCTATTCCCTTATACCATGCATATTTATCCATATTAGACATTGGATGCCTATACTCTTTTTCTGCTTGCCTGCTGCCAAAGTTGAACACAAAAAGATGAAGTTAATGATTCCGGTAAATTTCTGGTTTTGTTGTATCTGGTTGTGTTCTTCCATTTTTGTTTACTTCGGTACCTCTCTTTTACTCTTTTAATAGTTTCTTTTCATATGAAAAGATTATAATTTTATGCCAGGGAACTTGTATAGGATACCAACCTGGGCTTAATACTATGCATATAAGTTGTGTTTTCTTTTCTAAATTCCGGTGGTAGGGTGTTTGTAAATTCTCTTGTTCTCCGTTTTCAGAGTAGTGATTTTTGCAAAAAACTGTTAAACAAACTCCAAACAAACTACAATCTGGCTTTCTGAATTTAATTGATCGGTGGGGCCAGTAAAATTCAGATACAGCCTCAGCGTAGTTTGTGTCATCACTCATCAACATTATTCTAGGTTTTAAGATTGTATAAATTTGTGTTCATGATGTGAAACTGCCATTAATGATTGTGTTCCCTAATTTGTATTCCTTCAATTTTATTATTCGTTTAAGTAGAATTGCATGCCACTCGAGGGATTAGGAAATTTTAAATCTACATAGTTCATCAGATCTAGCAAGTCAAATCTTCTGACCTAGGGTATTGTTTCTACAGGAAGACTCGAGGTATGGGAGCTGCCCGCAAGCTGAGATCCCACCGCAGGAGGCAAAGGTGGGCAGACAAGTCATACAAAAAATCTCACCTTGGCAATGAATGGAAGAAGCCTTTTGCTGGCTCATCCCATGCAAAGGGTATTGTTCTTGAAAAGATGTAAGATTAATTGAACTTGTCCTTCATATCCTTTACTAGTATTTTATATTTTTCCTCAATTGGAGTACTTATTAAGACATTATAATGGTATTCTTCTATCCGCAGAGGGATTGAGGCTAAGCAGCCCAACTCTGCCATTCGTAAGTGTGCCAGGGTTCAACTCATAAAAAATGGGAAGAAGATTGCTGCATTCGTCCCAAATGATGGTTGCTTAAACTACATAGAAGAGAATGTAAGTGCTTCTGTTTATAAATGCTTGTTAGTTTTTAGTATCCTTTATTGAAATATTCATATGTTTCTAGTAATCTGTTATTCGTATTTATTGGGTTATATGGATGTTTATAGGATGAAGTCCTGATAGCTGGATTTGGACGAAAAGGTCATGCCGTGGGTGATATTCCAGGTGTTAGATTCAAGGTTGTGAAGGTCTCTGGTGTTTCTCTCCTCGCACTTTTCAAGGAGAAGAAGGAGAAGCCCAGGTCCTAAATTTGTGCGATGGCTCCTCTCTTTGTTCTTTTATATTTTCTTTCAATAGTTATGAATTTTGCTTCGTGAGATTGGATGGGTTTAATTGACAATTTTGGACCCCTCTTAGTCAATTTACTGAACTCTATTATTTGACTCGAACATCTTTACCCTCCCTCTGCCGCTCGTGGTAAGAATTTAGTTGCATGTTTGCTTCCTTTTTTTAATTACCTTTCCAAGTATGCTCTTAGATCAGATAACTTCGCACCTTATTGCCTGACATTGTGCTACTCAACCAAATCATACAAATCTGATTTGGCTGAGTATTGATATTACAAGTGCGGAACCCTTGTTTTCTGTAGAATATATATCATATATACCAGTGAAGTACCCTTCGGCCATGGAATTATTGACTGTCAAGTTACCTGCACCAAATATAAGGAGCATTTTGTTTTGAACTTCCCTGGTTATGTTACAAGAACTTTTGACATTCCGCGAAGCACTAGACGTCGTAAGTGCAAAATCTGGTTGCAGCTTTCCAAACATTGCCTTGTTTTGGCCTTCACTTGGACTAACACTTCCTGCCACCCTGTTTAGGCAAGCAATGAGGTATAGCAGAATGTGGTTGCATTCCCCCACGAGGAGTGAGCACCAATATCACCTGCATAACATTGAGTAATGACACCAATTCAACAAATGGGGTGTGATAGGAGTGTTCCAGCGTTTTTTAACAAAGCACATATAGCACCTAGCAAAACGTAGTTAGAATCGTAACGATACAAAATTCTGGAAACTTAATTCAAGAAAATTGCACTGACAAAATCATTTCTTAAATACATCAAAGGAAAACAGTAAGGCAAACTAACCCCCATCAGAGAAGCCAATCTTTGTTGGAGGCAGTCGAAGGCCGGAAGGTATGATGGAAGCTGGAGGAAGATCTGCTCCTGCAAAAGTGGTTTTTGCACTTTGACTATTAATCCGTGCATCCGTAGTCTCCTGCCCTTCTGAGATTTGAATCACTCATTCCATCTACCAATTCTCATTTCTCATGGCATTTTTGTCCCTTTCTTATTTTTTTCTCTAACATTTGTACTCTCATTTTTTTGTTGTTCAATGAAAATTTTCTTTTACGAGGGGAGCATTATTTACTATACGATGATGTGCAGGGGAGAATGTAAAACGGAAGCGTCTAGCTCTCTGCTTCAGGCCTTCAACAAGACAACTATTTGGTTGATCTATTGAATTTAAAAAATATAACCTATCTTATAAGAGACAGTCACCAAAAAGTACACTGATACTATAAAAAACGTTCGAGTACTCGCAGACAAGCAATTTAACTCCCCTAATGCAAAAGTAAATGCCATTTACCCTCACCAAACGATTAGAGTTCATGAGGAACAAATTATTTAGTCTTAAAATGTAATTGTTCAAGTAATTTCTTGAGCATTTGGTACTTAATCATTTGGTACTTAATCATTTTCATTTGAGATCTTCAATTTTCATATAGCTGGACCCAAAACAAAAATATAAATAGCCAACTACTAGGTGAAAGAACCCCCTGCTTCGGCTTAAGTTTATGCAGACAGACTGAACCATCGAGTCCAGCAAGAAACAGCAATATGAATAAAAATGTGAAATATGAAATAAATTAATAACCCCGCGTGAATTCAAACTAGTTTACTTTAACCGAAAAATTATAACTTAAACCAAGACTACCAAAATGCAGTAGTCAGAGCCTTCGATTTAGGATAATGCAACTGAACATGATATTAAAAAGTAGTGAGACAGTCGTATCAGCTAAAACTAGAAACTTTACATAATACCAGTCCAAAAATATGCACCCTTCTCAATTATATCGACATAATCCTATTCCCAAAGATACTCTAAATATTATTTACTCAACTACTCAGTACTCAATGATATGTATTTGCTTGCTAGCTGCGTAAGTTCAACCAACCAAAAAAACAAAACTGATGCTAGGAATGCCGATATTCACAAATCTGTTCCCAAATACTAAGGTTACGTCCTATTTGAGGTTGAAGGATCAATTTCAAGGCATCAGACTCAAGCGCCATCCACAGAACTTGTGGCTTTTCTGCCCCGCTTTCCTGCGCAAATAGTAGCTCTTTTTGACATAGAATGCATAATCTTGAGGCGGTAACTAACAAGTGAAGGCCCAAATATGCTATATTTCCCAGCACTACTAAAAGCGGTTTCTGCATCAGAACGTCTTTTGAAAACCACTCTGGCACGGCAACTCTTCTTCAGCAGTTTAGTCTGTGATTCAATCAATGGTCCAAAGCGGCCAAAAATTGTATTGAGATTTGTTTCTGAAGGAACAGAATCCAAGTTTGTAAATTTCAGAATCAGAGCTGTTGGGCAGAAGTCCTTCTCGGAACTCTCATCTAAATGTTCCTCAAGCTCCGAAGGTTCATGTTCAGCAGCTTCTTGTGGTTTAAGAGGAGAGCCCTTTTCAATTGGCAGAAACTCCTCTCTTTCATTCCAATTCTTTAATAATGAATTGTCTCCAGGAATACTCTGAATAATCCTGTCAGTCCAATAAGAATCTCTGGAATCTGTCACAGAAACTACTGCTTCCATTGATCTTACTCCAGTCTCTTCAGCATGCATTTGCTCCAAAGACATTCCCTGCTCCAGTGAAGCAGAATCAGCTGAGCTAATGAAATTCCTGAATTCTGAAAAGAAACTTAACATGCCACTTATATGGCCTTCTCTAATTGGATCTCTGGCAGCCAAGCAAAGTTGTGACCACATCTCACCTATAGAAACATACTTCAATTGGATGAGCTTTCTATGTGGGGACTTATGGGAACACTCATTAGAAGCATCCTCAGCTGCCTTCCGCTTCCTATCAGAGGAGCGTGAAATCGACTCATCACCAGCTTTCCTTTCTAATACATGGTCACTATTCGGAATACAGACCCTCTTCTCGGACATCAAATCTGACAAACGCTTCTGTTTTCTGCTGGGTCGTGTCCTATCCGCAGAGATGTGCTTCCGCTTGTGTGAAAATGCAAGATGGGTTTTCACTCCTTGCCCATCAATTTGATCATCATATTGCTCTTTCTCCCCCATTAAAAGAATTTCCATATCATTCTCGAATAACCCATCAAGCACTATGAACTCTGGCAGCAGAGAATAACCCTTTGAACGATAGAAGGCCAACAATTGGGCACGTGTCATTACAAAAGCCAATCTATCAAATTCAGTAAGTGGTGACAGGGCTAATGATTTAACAATATTGACAAGCTTCGTGGGTTCAAAGGAGATTGCATTTAGAGACCTGTCCCCTCCATGTCTTCTGCTTGAATGTTTCTGGATTCCAGCATTCGTAATTATTTGAGTTTGGAGCTTCGTAAACACTTCTTCAGGCATGCAAGGACAGGATAGGCCAAACTCAACCCGTCTGGAGACCTCACCTAGAGCACAATCTACAGCATGATGGAAATTTTCGAAATTGCTTTGCTTCTCCATGTGTGAGAAATACTTCTGAAATGGCTTTATCTTTGATGAATCATTCCAAGCGAATGTTTGATCCCCAAAATATGCTATCAGGTAACTATCTTTCTTAAAGTGCTTCTTTGCCTTTTCTGATGCAGCTGAGGGATCAAAGATCTGGCCAGGCCACCAAGGATGGCCCCTCACCTTTCCCCATACTAAATCAGATACACAGAAATTCAGCTCTGGAGTTGCTGAGTTCCTATCCACGTCAACCTCTTGCAAGTTCCTGTATGAATTAAGATCTACAACAAGATTAAAACCATGAAACTCATTTTGAATATTCTCGGAAGGCCCTGCCTCTGTGATATTGATGTCTATGTTCCTATTCTGCATGCCCTCAGCTTGTCCATGAAATTCAAAGGCTGGCTGTTTCAAAGCATATGAAGTTTCTGGTTCACAGAGATGATTTCTTGAAATCTGATCTTTATGATGCAAAGATTCTTTAACTCTCACATCCTTGACTTCCATATCTGGAATGCTATCTAGTAACCGGCAGGTAGATTCTGCTATTCCTGAGGCACAACAATTTTCGAGGCCATGCTTAGAAACAATATAATCAGCAGCTTCGATCTTGTTCTCAACCCCCACAAATCCTCTTAAATTCATCATAACACCGTCTCCCTGGTTTGCTGCCTCATCAAGACACTTCTGCACATTCTCACCCCCTTCGTTGCTAAAAGCTCCTTCAGCATTTTTTACCTCCATCTCACACTCAATCAGGCTACGGTTTCCTTGAGCCCTTTTATTTAGTTCAACTTCAACGCTCAATGAACCACTTTCAGTAACCTCCCTCGCATTCTCAGACTTCATTTCATTCTCAAGACCATCATTCAATTCAATAATTAAACCTTTATCAGTTTTTGTACCTCCATATATAACTCTGGCTCCGTCTGAACGTTCAGTTGTGCTTTTCTTATCTTCGTTTTTCGCCAAGCCATTTGGAAAGTCGCTTGCTTTCACATCACACCCCCCATCAAGAAGTTCCGTTCCTGGTCCCATAACATTCGCTCTATCCACAAATTCAGTTCCTTTATCGAAACCCTCTTTTCCACTACCATTAATCATTACATCGCACACCTGGTTCTTGCCAAATTCGCCCACAACCGACCCAGAAAGCGGCTCCACCGATCCATTGGCTCCTCGATGATCTCCATCCTGGCAAAACTTTTGATCCTGGACCTGAAGATCATCGTTGATAGGCTCAGTTAGGGTTTCAGTCCCAGAGACACCGGCACTGACAATCGATTCTGATGGATTAAACCCAAGAGTTTCATTCTCCCGATCAAACAAAACAGCATCAGCATTCAAATCGATTTGGCCTGGATTTATATCCATTGTGGAAAACCTACAATATAGAAACACATATGCATACTTAATTAAAATACAAGATTAAACATTTAAACATCGAATACAGAACAACATGGGTAATATAAAAGAACACGATGCAATGAGAGAACAGAGAAAGTGTGTGCAAACCTATCTCCAGAGAATTGTCTTTCTTAGGCAAGTTGCGAATGGCTGCATAATATAGAAACGTTGTGACTGAGTAAACGGTGTGAAATATATCTGGGATTTCCCGAGGAGAGAGAAAAGGGTGGAGGGTGAGAAAGCTGGTTTCGTACCAGAAATCTTGTTCTTGTTTCGAATCAGAGATGTGACCCGAGAATCACAAATTCATAATGGACGCGTGGTATTTATTTATCTATTTATTTATTTATTTATTATCTTTTCGTGTAAGATCAATTAATAAAATAAGACTGTTATCACAAATCTCAAGACTTCACCCACCCACGTGGCAATAGGAGTTCGTTCGGCCCATTCTAAATTTATATTTTCTACATACAGTATTGTCAATGGCAGCTGCAACGTAGAGAAGAAAATGTACATTCCCCTAAGGCAAAATCTATCTAGGCCACCTCTAATCTCCCGTTACTACGTAACTTTTATTATTTATTTCTTATTTCTTATTTTTTTAATATTAATTAATTATTTTTTATATCATATATTTTTTAAAATTTTTTATAAATAAATTATAAATAAATAGTATAAATGAATATACAAAATTTTACAAAATTTTAAAAACATTTTAAAATTTGTTCAAAAAATTATATAATATAAAAAATAATTAACTAATTATAAAAAAATTAAAAAAAATTAAAAATCTAGGGTACTCTTGTAGGATTTAATTTTTAAAAATTTAATTTTTAAGTTTTTATATTTTAAAAAATAAGCAAAATAAAAAAAATAAAAAAAAAATAAATGAAAATATTTATTTTTATTTATTTTTTGTTTTTTTAAATATTTTTGTTATAAAATATTTTTTACTTTTATTTTTACCTTTTAATTTTTTTTAAAAATTATTTCTTAAAATAAATTTTTTAAAAATTAAAAAACTAAAAAATTAAATTTCTTCCCTACACCCCCCACATAAATGTGATGAAATACATGATAAAAGCTACTTTTATTCTCATATTTAAAAATATATTTTTGCAAGCGGAAGTGTGAATATAATAAAATTACTTCCCACATAGTGACTAAAATACAAATAAACTAATTATTAACTACTAGTGATGCTTAACTTAGTTTAAATATGTATGAAGTTAAGGAGAGCGTTATTTTGGAATGTCCATGTTCCTTCATCAAGTAATGGTTATAATTACAATATCCAGAGAGGGTTACGTACTTCCTTCAATTGCATTTATGAGCAAGATTATTAGAGATGATTATGATAACATGGTGTAAATATTTTTCTTATATCAAATTTATACAACTTATATTTATTAAATATTACATAAAAAACGGAATATAATTGATTACTTAAAGTCGTAATTGAATACTATATTTACTTCTTTGCTTTGTTTTATTTATTTTTTCATTGTTAAATTTGCTATACATTTTCCCCAAATTTGAATAATTTATTAATTTTTATAAGATATCATATAATAATAATATGCTACAGCCTCATATTTGGGGTCGTAGTAATGTTGTACATTCTTCTACCTCTTTTTTTTTGTTTTAAATTTTGATATTAATGAATTGTTTTTTATGTTATATATATATTTTAAAAATTTTGAAATTTTTTTAAAAAGACTTTTAATTGAACAGTATAAAAAATATAAAAGTTTTTAAAAAATACCTTATATAAAAAATAATTAATTAATATTAAAATTAAAAAAAACAAGAAGTAGAAGTTAAAAATACTATGCTACAATCCCAAAAATAGAGTGTAACATAGCAAATGCCTACAATATACCAAATATATAAAGTTTTTTCTATCATACTCATGAATATCCCAATACTCAAGAGCACCAGATCTATAAATTTTGAATAATAAGGACAATTTATTAAGCAAAAAAAAATATATATATAAAAGTAATTTTTACTCTTACTAAATTCTCAATTACACTCAATGCTACTTATACAAAATGCATAATTATATTATTTTTATTGTAAAAAAACACAAATTACAATTATTCAATACGTGTTTTTATATTTTAAAAATATTGTATATTTTTTTATTTTTAACACTATAAAAAATATCTATCTATATATTGACTAAATAATCATTCAACTGTTCATCTCCTATATTATTGTGCATTCTGTTTATAGCAACAATATCAAAAACATCTCTCTATTTTTTCATCTTCTTATAATTTTTTGCTGTGGATGGTTCTAATAGCGTTGGTAAATTTTTCACTTCAATAAAACTCTTATATTGATTTTCTTTTAAAATATTTCTTTATTTTTAACGTATTAAAAATAAAAAATACAATTACACATTAAATAAACAGGTTTTATAAGCTACTCCAAGAGTAATTATATTCTTGGAGTAATATTTTATTTTGTTATTTGTTATTATTTTTATAATTGTTATTTTAAGAAATAATTTAAAATAATATATAAAAAATTTGAAAAAAATAAAAAAGTTTCATAACACAAGTATTCAAAAATAAATTGAAAAACAAAAAAAAAAGGAAACAAAGAAAAAGTTAAAAAATTATTTTATTTATTTTTCTAAATTGTTTTTTAAAATAAAACTTATAAGAAAAAACTAGAAAAACAAAAAAAAATTTACTCTAAGAGTATGACTATTCTTAGAGTAACTTATAAAGTACAATAAATGTATGAAACTAAATCAATTGATTACATAATATATTATAAATTTAAAAAAATTAAAAGAATTATAAAATTTTATATTCTATAACATTCAATCACTGAATCACATAAATTATAATAACAAAATAATGTAATATCAAGAACATTGATGAATCTATCACAATAAATAAATAACAAAATACAATAATGAAAATTAAAGATATTATAAGTTTATTTTTTATAATTTTAAAATATATATAAAAAAATTTTAAATGTAGTATTAGTTGAACTTTTCAAATCATTCAAAAAAAAAAAATCTGAATACCTAAGAATTTTTTTTTCAAAAAATAAACGTGTTTCAATTTATTTTTGAATATTTGTTATAAATTTTTTTTAGTTTTTTAAAATTATTTCTTAAATAAAAATTATAAAAAAATTTAAAAATTAAATTATAAATAGGAGATACTCTGACATAAATAACCTATTATTTGTAACAATCCAAAATGTTATTAACATTAACGTGGTGTCGCGTGATGCAAGTCGTATGTATGTAGTCATAAGATAGCATATAATATACCATGTTGAAGCTTCCCTCTGTTCATGAGTCGTCTCCTTTATTTCTTTTGCTTTCCAGAGAAAGTAAAAATCAGTCATATCCAAGCGGATCACAATTTTTTTATTGGTCATTTTTTATTACCTTTTGTTAATAATGATCGTTTGTTAATTTGTAAATGATCATAATTAAAATATATATAAAGTATATATATTTTATTAAATAAATTATAATTATTTAAAAATAAATAAATAACCATCATAAAAAAAATCTAAACCTGGATCCCTGTCATCTCGGGCGAAGACTTGTCTTGCGGTGTGGGCGGACCATGGCCCAATGGAAGTCCGAGCAAAGCCCAATACGTGGCCCAATGACATATTGGAAAAGGGGTTGCCGCCCTTGTGCCATATCCGTTTCTTTTCCAGCTTTTAAGAGAAGAAGAAAAAATAAAACAAACTCCCGCCAAAAAGCGGTGGAAGAAGCTACGGCACCGGGAACGGCAACCTATCGGAGGGAATCGGGATGTACGGAAATCCGGCTGAGAGGCACAGCATTGGATATGCCTCCGCGGATCCAAGGGACTTAATGGACATACTCGGCATTTATTTTCCCCAGCAGCTGTTCACAGTCGAACAAAGCTGGTTCGACCTCACATCTGCTCTCGTTTCTTTCTTTTCTTCTCCATCGGGCCAAAACCTCGCTTCCAAGGTATTACTCCCGATTATACTTTGATTCCATCCTCCCTCCCCCCAATTATTCACTTATTTTAGAAATTTCGAGTAATGGATTTTTCATATTTTGTAAATGTTGTTGAATGGATTCTCTGAGGCTGTTGGTATTTAAATTATAGAAACAATTACATATAACGAACACTCATTCAGTCCACAATTTCCTGTCACTATGCAAGTTCCATATAACGAATGCATTTGTTGAGAACCTAAATAAGCAAGAAATATTTCAAAGCTGGCATAAGCACCAGAATCTAACCTTTGGGTCCATTTCTAATTACATGAAATGCTTTATTTTTTATCTTATGTGGTAGTCTCGAAAATAAATGCAGAGTCAATAGACATGCAAAATAATGGAAGAAAATAAAAATGGACATCCAAAATTATGAAAATTGTATAAACTATAAGGTAAGAAGACTGGAGAAATCATTTCTTATTAATTTTAGATTTTTAATTATAATTGGTAAAACAGGGAAAGAAGAAGAACTAACCGGAGTCAATATTCTGTTGTTCTTGATCAATTAGAGGTCCCTTAATCCCCTCCCCCCTCTCCAGAAAAAAATGGAAATTGGCAGACTTCATTTAGAAGAAACGATTGGATAGTGGATATAGTGGTTTTCACTTTTTCAAGTTGCTGATCAAATGATTTTGCAACTACACAAGTTGTCTTTTTTCTTTTTTCCTGCTCTAGTTTCATTTAACGTCTGAATTTACTTGGTTAATTGCCACCTTCCCTGGATCAATGCTTTCTAAACACCCTTAGTGTTCAATGTAATGATGGGGACGATTTAAAATTACGTTGCCAGGTAAAAAATGATCATGGAAGCTTTGTCTTGTCACTTGACTTCCAGCAGTTCCAAAAAACATGTCATCTTGAGGAGTTTTATGAAATGTTAGATGGAAAACCTAAAATCGCTCTTTCATGCATAAGTGCTGCAGTTCACAAGGTATGAGAATTATACAGTGGCATTTGCTAAAATCTCTTCTGTTGTTGCATAAGAACGTGCTTATTACATGCTTCGCAAAAGGAATTTATTACCTAAAAATTGGAAACAGGTTCTTATTACCAAATGGGAGAACGACAAACTGGAGGATGGTGCAAAAGTAGACATCCGTCTGCATAACTGTCCTGAAACTATGATTGCTCTGAAAAACTTAAAAGCAGCTTATATTGGTATAACATAATACCCTCATATTGGTTTGTTTGTTTTACTTACCACGGTTAAAAATTACCTCTGCTTAGAGAAAAAAGGCACAGTATAATATCATTTGGTGACTTGACAGACAGACTTGTCTCAGTGCGTGGCACGGTTGTGAAAGTCAGCACAGTCAGGCCTCTTGTGGTAGAAATGAGTTTTGAATGCGGAAAGTGCAAACAAAGAATTAGGCGTATATTTCCTGACGGAAAATTTTCACCACCATCAACTTGCAATTTGAATGGCTGCAAGAGCAAAATCTTTAATCCAGTGCGGTCTACTGCTCAAACTATAGATTTTCAAAAGATAAGGTAGGCTCTGGTGCTTGATTCTAGCTATATTCTTCTGTGTATATTTTAAACTTTTTTCTATACTCTCTTGTGGGAGTTTCAGTTTCTTAAAACTATTTATTAATGCATATGTTACATATGCGAGTGTGCTTGTTGTTTAACTTTTGTGCTGCACCAGGCTTCAAGAACTATTAAAACCTGAAGACCATGAAGAAGGACGGGTGCCTCGAACAGTGGAATGTGAACTTATCCAAGATCTTGTTGATGCGTGCGTACCTGGAGATGTGGTGACTGTCACTGGAATTATAAGAGGAATTAACACTTACATGGATATCGGAGGAGGTATGGAAGGGTTCTTTTTTTTTCTTCCGTAACCCACTGTACTTGGTAGCCCTTACATGGATATTGAAGTGAAAGCAACATAGGTTTTTGAGCAAAGATAACTATATTCTGGAAAAACTTTATTTGAATAATTATGCAATCCTGTTCCCTTCCTCCTTTATTTCTTAATGTTCACTGAGACATATTGGATTTGGCTACATCTAATGCAGCTTGTAGGTACATTTTTGTGCAGGGAAGTCAAAGAACAGAAACCAAGGATTTTACTATCTGTATCTGGAAGCTGTTTCCATACAAAATTCCAAGTCACAGTCTGTAGCTGAGGATTTGCAAGACTCTAATTCCAAAGCCAGACCAACTGAGCTGTTTGATTTGTTTTCATTTTCTTCCAGGGATTTAGAATTTATTGTGAAATTCTCAAAGGAGCATGATTCAGATTTATTTCGGCAAGTACTTCATTCTATATGCCCATCCATCTATGGGCATGAGCTTGTTAAAGGTAAATTTGTGTTTACACATCTAATGGAAATGTGCCTCAATTTTTTTTTTCACATCTTAATGGCTGAAAAAGTTAACTTTAGGATTTTTTGTTTGGGCACTGAAAAAAATGTTGTTGAAGTGTTGTTAACTTTACGATACTAGGCTACATCTGCAATTTTTTCGAATAGTTAGTACTTGGTTAAAATGTTGTTAAAGATGGATCAGTTGCTTCCTCATGTGCAAAATGATGGTCCGCAAACACAAGTTTTGAAATTGGCAATAGAGTGGTGAATTAATGTTAATTTTCTGTAATTTTGACAGCTGGGATAACGCTGGCATTATTTGGGGGTGTACGAAAGCATTCTAAGGATCAGAATAAGGTTCCTGTGAGGGGAGACATTCATGTCATAATTGTTGGTATGCTTTATGTCTTTTCCTTGCCTTTCAATTGGAATTAAACCGTGGCAAAACTGTCTTTAAATAGATGGTTGGGATTATGAAATGATAAGTTATGGAGATGAGTTGTCCAACTTGTAGCGTTGCAATTTCAATTTGCTAGGTGATCCTGGACTAGGTAAGAGCCAATTGCTACAAGCAGCAGCAGCTGTTTCTCCACGTGGTATCTATGTCTGTGGTAATGCCACAACCAAAGCTGGCCTCACGGTAGCCGTAGTGAAGGATCCTATGACAAGTGACTATGCTTTTGAGGCTGGTATATGTTTTTATTTTCTTTATAACGGGTGTTTTAATTTAATAGTAGGGTAGGCCACTTGGAAATCCTTGCTGCTGTATAATGAGTGTTTTAATTTAATAGTAGGCCACATCTGACAGCTATGAGGTCCAATAAAAAATATTTTTGGGTCTTGCTTTGAGTGTGAATTTCATGCTTGCTTCCTAACTTGATGAACAGAGCCAAATGAATAACAAAGAAGAATGTTTGTTTTCAATGCTTCAAAATAAATTCGTGGTATAGCATTTAACACAATATGGATTTAAAATGTAAGTTCATGAAGTCAGGCACCTAAGTTATCAAATCATCAGCTGGCCAATCACTATGAGTTGCTTCTTTGACAATAGACAAAGTAATGCCCTTGTTTTTCTGATGCTTGTCTGTGCTTATTAAGCTATCTGGTATTTAGTTAGTTTATGTAGTTAGTGTCTGTGACTATCACTTTACAATCAGGAAAAAAAAAAGAAGAAAAAAAAAAGATATCTCTTTTTGTTTGTACTTCACTAAGCTATGTAATTTTCTTTTGTTTCCTTTATTTTGCTTTTTCTTCTCTGGTTGTTCTAAGAGGATTTCTTGTCTTCTTATTTTGGACTTTTCTTTCTCTTAATTAATTCTTCTTTCAAAATCACAATAAAAAGATATTTGCTGTATTAGATGGATAAGGATTGACCCTAACTGCTTTTGCTATTGTGTTTCCAGAAAATTTTTTGTCAATTTCGTATGATCTGTGAATGACTATTGAATATAGGTGCTATGGTGCTCGCTGACAGTGGCTTGTGCTGTATTGATGAGTTTGATAAAATGTCAGCAGAACATCAGGTTTGTCCTCTGGTGATCAATTTCCAGTAACTTGACTCTAATTGTGATTGTGAACTTAAGCCTTTACTTATGGTAATAATATAGGCTTTACTGGAGGCAATGGAACAGCAGTGTGTCTCTATTGCAAAGGCGGGATTGGTAGCAAGTTTATCAGCTCGAACTTCTGTATTAGCGGCAGCAAATCCAGTTGGTGGTCATTACAAGTAACGTATTCTATTTTGATCTAATTTCTCACTATTTTATTAGTGGACAATTCTTAACTTGATATTCTGTCTTGGATATCATGATAAAAATTATTATGTTGCCTTTTAATCTATTTTAATGAAAGAGATGTAAGTTTTTAAATTGCTATAAAATTTGTATGATGTTTTGTCTTCACTATCACATAATTCAAGTTATGTATTGAAGCAAACTATATCTTCCAATGAATTCTCTCAAATTATGCATGACTTTTATATAAAGGTAGCTATATATTGAAATTCATAACCCAAATTGCAGCCGTGCAAAGACTGTGAATGAAAATTTGAAAATGAGTGCGGCTCTGCTGTCCCGGTTTGATTTAGTTTTCATACTGCTGGATAAACCTGATGAACTTCTGGACAAGAGAGTCTCAGAGCACATCATGTCAGTAAGTTATTCTGCTTTGTCACTTTTCAACGGTGCTGCTTGTAGGTAAATTACATGCTGTTCATATCTCATCCATGGTTGATGGGAATGGCACCTACGTTTCTAATCTTCATTGTAATGCCTGTCACATAGTTGTACTGCAGTTTGTTGACAGTAAGTGACATTAAAATGGCTTTTGGTAAATTACCATGGTATTTTTGTTATGTTTGATGAAAAGGAACAATTTTAGTGAATTGATATTATTTTATTAGGTTTTCAAGAACTACTTTAATTTTTTAGTTGTCACTTAAGGTTGTCTCCAAACATTAGTTTCTTTAATCTAATGTCTGTAAGTGCTTATTTCAAGGATATGAATTATTGCTTCTCTCAAATTTTTGCATGACTGTTTTATGTTTGCTCCCTCTTTTGTTTTGGTACTTGGTATAGAAGCTACTTTCCTTCTCAAACAAGGAATTTCCGTTTATTAAATATTGTTTGATCCCGTGTTTGTACGTGGTTCTGTTGGCACCAAAGATGAATGGTTCAAATGTATCTTGCAGCTTCATGCTGGGTATGCACAACACTCACCGGCAGTTAAAAAGCAATGCAGAGGTTACCTCTCCACTTCCCTTGCATGAATTTTTGGGTTTGGTAGAGCATTATTGGTTGATCCAAATTCACTAATAGAAACTATTCATTTTGACCAGATATGCCTTCTGATTCAAGAATTGCTGTTTCAAAGAATGCTGAAGGCATAGATATGGGTGTTAGATCTAGTTCTTTAGTTTCAAGGTTGAGACTTGACCCACAAAGAGATGGTGATTTTGTTCCATTGCCTATTCAACTTCTTCGCAAATACATTGCTTATGCAAGGAGTTTTGTCATTCCTAGGTGATTTGATGTCAAATCTACCTTCTGATTCTAGTATAATTGCTCCCTTAGGCAGCTTCTAAGATCTAATTGATCCCTGCCTCTTCCTCTTAATCAGGATGTCTAAGCCAGCAGCAGAAATCCTACAAAAGTTCTACCTTAAACTGAGAGATCATAATACTTCAGCTGATGGTACACCCATAACAGCAAGGCAACTAGAGAGTCTAGTGAGACTGGCTCAAGCTCGAGCACGGCTAGACTTGAGAGAAGAAATAACAGCCCAGGATGCAATGGTTAGTTTTACTCGTTGGAGTGACCTGAATAATGTTAATAGCACCATTGCCCTTTAGGTCCTTCTAGTTTAATTAATTAAAATGATAGTCTGAGGGTTATTTCTCAACTCCTGAGCTTGAGTTCTAAGAGTTTCCACAACGATTTCACATGAAGAAGAATATGTAAATCTTGTAACACATAAAGTTCTACCCAACCAAATAGATAAAAAGCACAATTAAACGTGAAAATATCACAAGAGAGGAGAGAAATACATTTAAAAGGTTAAAAGTCGACTTTTGCCCCTACGTTCATGGGATGCAGCAATATTCCTTTACCAAGAAAGGACTACGTTGACAATTGACTGTTATATGTATAAAATTTCAGAATGACATAGTTTTTGGTCGTGAATTTCTTGAATCATTCTTGTGATGACAACATTGGTTTTGTAGGATGTTGTTGAAATAATGAAGGAATCCCTGTATGATAAATACGTTGATGAGCATGGTTTTGTGGATTTTGGTCGAAGCGGGGGGATGAGTCAACAGAAAGAGGCGAAACGCTTCCTAAGTGCCCTCAATAAACAATCAGAATTACAGCAGAAAGACTGCTTTTCAATATCTGTATGTGCACTTGTTTTTTCTGCAATTCATAGCAGTTGTTTCTGTTCTTGAGTGAAAGAGGTATGTGTTAATTTTTCAGGAAATATATAGTCTGGCAGATAGGATTGGCCTAAAAGTTCCTGATATGGACACTTTCATCGATAATTTAAACAGCGTTGGTTATCTACTCAAAAAGGGACCAAAGACGTACCAGGTACGTTGGCATTTTAACTCTCTAGTAGCTTCCATTGTGAATGGAGCTAAACATTTCGTAATAATTTTATCATTTTATGGCGTCCTTAGTTGAATGTGTCATTTTGTTTCTGTGCATTGGGAAATTGTACGGAGTCCAGGACTTGAAAACCTCTTTCTAAAGTCTAAACCTCTCTCATTCCAACTATCTGCTTAGATTGGAGCTTATCATCATAATATTGCATCTTGGAAGACGTGGTAGCTTTCTTATAACTGAGCTGTGTTTTTGTATTCTGAATGACAAACACAAATTAATGCTTGGTCTTTCACGGTAGACGGGTAACATTATGTTGACAACAACCCGATTATTGTGGATTCGATGCCTTGAGTATTTACAATGTGTCATCAAGTCTACTGACAAGGCGTCCTTGTGACTTTTGCAGGTCTTATCCTCCTTATACTGAAGATTAGCTGCATGCAATAATAAAGATGTGCTATTCCGGGTTTTGCAAATGTCTAACCTGCTAACGTCTTCATCCAATTATGCTTGTCATCGAGTCTGCCATTCCATGTCATACACGGGTTTAATATATGAGCCTTCAGGATGTAAGTTCTGCTTTTGTAACTGATAGGTTTTAGCAACATCATGCATGAGCCCAATCTCTTCTCATGTGTTAAAATACATTTGCGATTGTGAGGAGCATTATCTCATGCATTACTCGGCGAGACTACCATATTTTGTATAGCATTTGAACCTTCATTTGAAAAAAACAAACAAAAGCATTTAAGGTGTAGTGTATAACTGTTATTTGATCACTTCCAGAGCATTTTTTTTTAATAATCTCAATGGATAAGTGTAATAAGGAAAAAACTTTAATACGAGCCTAGGCTTTCACATGTTAATATTGTTTATATGTAAATATAATTAAATTTTAATTTATATGTAATCGAAATAAATACTCTTGCACTAATTTATGAATGTCATAATACTGAATTTAGTATTATGGTAGTACTAAAATTTTTGTTTTGTAACAGACGCTTAACAGAACATAAACTAAAAGACAGTAAGTTTTTGATAATTGAATAACCATATTTTTTAGGTAAATCAATAATTTTTTGTACTAACATTGGTGTCTAGTATCATATACTGTCAAATGTCCTCTCTCTCCATCATCTGTTTGTTTTAGCACGCCATGTTGCAAGTGATTAAACCGATTCAGAGTTATAGTCATATCCATCAAAAGGTTCTAGCCGCCATTCACTTCCATAATAAGAATTAGGTAATCCCAGCCAAAACTTAAAAGCCTCAGCTGCTCTCTTCCTCTCGCTTCTTCTTTCCTGCCTAGCCCTTGAGGCATGCTTACTCGTAAACATTTTTGAATGCATTTCCACATAGATTCTAGTAAACTTGGTCTTGTTTGGGGGTATCCCATTCTCTTCCATGCAAGCCACAATTTCCAAGGCCTTTCTAAAGAAAGCAGCCCTCACGCAGATATCAGCCAAAGCATCTAAAAGCCCTTCATCTGGTTTTAGTGGCACAAGAGATGAATCAGATTTGCCTCCCCCCTTTTCCACCCCACACCTCTCCTTTAATTCATTCCAAAGTAGAAGTGCCTCTCCGGGTTTTCTTGCTAATGAAATTCCATTGGCAAGACTACCATAAGTGGCCACATCAGGGTGAAATCCATTCTCCTTCATCTTTTGAATTATTTTCTTTGCTTCTTCAATCAATCCCAACCTACAATACCCATCAACCAACATATTCCAGGCGATTAAGTCAGCCTTCACTTGAGGATCATTGAGCATCTCATCGAAGACCTTGTGAGCCAATTTTGGTTGACCTGAGAAAGCAAAAGCTTTCATCAAAGTTGTATAACTAACCTTAGTGGGAGCTATTCCTCTTGCTCTCATCTCATTAAAGAAGGCAAGAGCCCCGGCACTGTCATCAACCAATATGCATCCGTCGATCAGTATATTATAGGAAACCACATCTGGCTGTATCCCTGCATCATCAGCCATCTCCTTGAGCAACTCCCTTGCCTTGTCCATCTGTAGCTGCTTGCAGTAACCCTTTAAGAGAATATTGTAGGTAATTCGATTTGCATGAACACCTGTTCTTGTCATTTCAGCAAGTACTTGACGAGCCCTGTCCATTGAACCTGCCTTCACAAGCGCTGAAACCACAGTGGTATATGAAACATGGTCAGGATGACTGGCACTATCATCCTGACGGCGCATTGCCTCAAGCATCCTCACTGTATCAGTGCCACGGCCTGCCTTCATATAACCTTTCATTAGCGTGGTGTAAATTCTGGAGTTGGGAGCATATACTTTTGGCAGCAATGGTGGTTCACTGTCACTCGGATTTATTGAATTTGGAAGCAACTTCTTAAAAACGTATTCATCATTTTCACCCAAATTTTCTGAATTGGACTCCCTTAGGATCTTGCAAAGATCTCTTCTTTGTTCCCTCATTGCTTGAACCATCTTCTCTGCCGTCGCCAAATCTCCAAAACCAACATAAGCAGCAACTAGGGAATGCAACGTAGTCATACACAAAGGAATTCCCACTTCAAAAATCCTCTCCATTACAAACACAAGTAAGTGTTTTCTATCAGTTCTACAACATAGCTTTATCATGATGTTATAAGTCAGCGCGTCAGGTTGAACACTATAATCGGGCATTTCATCAAACAGTTGCAAGAACTTCTCACAATCACCCAAGTTAGCACAGGCATTTAGCGCGGCGTTGAAGGCAACTGTGTCGGGTCGCGAGTCTGCAACCATGTGGATGTCATCAAATTTACGGATACGCCGGGTGACCGCTTTGAACAGCTTGAGCGCTTCGATTGGACCATCGTCACCGGAAGATGCGAGGCGACTGACGACGGCGCTCCAGGCCTTAACGTGGGGAAGATAACCAGAGCGAAGCATGGACTTGACGATTGACGTGGCGTAGAGCGTGTGGCCCGCCTTAGTAGCGGCCACTGCGAGTAGGCCGAGGCAATTGGCATCCAGGCTGTGGAGTTGGCGTTCATGGCGGAGACGCGTGACTATGGACTGGGCGCGCGTGAGTCCCGAGCGGGTATTTTGGAAGGATAATTGAGAAATCAAGCGGCTTAGACAAGTGGGGTTGGGAAGGTGTGTGCACTGGGTGTAGGCAATCCAGGCCTCTTCTGTTTTCCTTTGGCGTAAGAGTGATAGCAGTCTCTGCTCTCGGGATTCGGTTGTGGGGTCGGAAGTCGTGGTGGTGGTGGTAATCAGAGACAGGTCGGATGGGTTGGTGTGGTTGGCAGTGGCATCAACGAGAAACGACCGCGCGTGTCTGGATGAGCAGGAGGAGGAGGTGGTGGTGGTGAAATTAAATGAAGAGGTCCTGTGAAGTGCGCAAGTATGGGGGAGAGGGTATGGGTTAGAGGCTGAAGATGTAGACAAGGTGGATGACAATGGAGGTTGTAGCATCATGGCTGCGTCATTTGGGAAAAACACAAGGACGGGGCCGGGTAAGAGAGAGAGAGAGACCTCTGCTATGAATTTTAGAGGAGAGGATAAGAGATGAGATATTTTTACAGGGATTTTAATGGAAATGGAGTGTACTACGTTTTTTGTATTCCGTCCTCTTGTTTCTAAAGCTACTTGCAGCCTTCTAGATTGATTGGAAGTAAAATTATCAACTAATAATGAATAAAATGTCGAAAATAAGAACCAAAAAAGTTAGTTAACTAGGCACCAACCATCTCCACCGAAAACAAAAAACCACCAATCATGGGCAGCATTCAAAATAATTACTAATAAAATTTTTCGGTTGATTAATTACCAATAATTGGATACTTGTGCTTTTTTTTTTGTCAAGCGGAGAAACTTCATGCATAATAAAATCAGTCAATTGATTTCTCTGTTCGGGCAAAGGTGGGATTATTTATGCCAAGAGAAAACACAATTACTATTACAAAGTAACTATATCCAAATTTATCTTTTATAAATTTGTTTTAAAATATACTATTTCTATAAATATTTGAATAAAATTATTTTTCATGAAGCAAGATAAATTTGGATATAATTACTTTGTAATAATAATTGTCCTTTCTCTTAGCATGAATAATCCACCTTTGCCTGAACAGAAAGGATCAATTGACTGACAACACAAGGTAATTCAAATACACGATTATTATTGCTACTGCGATGGACATGCAGCAGTAGCATCAACCCTGGTTACTCAGAATTCCACGATTCTAATGGGCAGTTAACCCCCAAGCAATTATGTCATGCTAGTAGTTACATATAAGTATAAACTGTTTAGATTGAAAGAGGCCACACGGTGGACAAACAAGCCGTCTCCCATCACATCTATAATGAACAGATTTCGTTGGCTAAGCGACAGTTTCATCCAAACGGAAAAGAATATGGCAAATAATTTTTCCAGCCAGTAACATATAATCTCGAGTCCTTGCCAAAGTGCCTGACGGAATTAGACAAATATGCATGGTTCCAGGATTTACAACAAAGCTTCGACATAGTAAATATTACTCCAAAGATAATATACAAACCTTAATAAAAGTTATCTTGACACGAGGATCAACATTTCCTAATGTCAGTATTCACAAAACATAAATGCATTCAATATACCAAGGGCACTTAGTAGATCTCCATTGGCATTCAAATCACTCAACCAATTGAAGAAGGGTCAATAGTAACTACTCGGGGCCTTGCATAGGAACCATCATATGTTGAGCCTGAGGCAAAAAATTAAAGAAAGTGAGACTTGATAATAGAAATTCATCATCTATAATGTGATGCTGCTTGTTATAACAAAAACTCCTTAAACTATGATGCAAATTACAAAACAGAGAGAAAACTTTCAATCCTTCAATACTAAATAAAAGAATGTTCAAGAAAATAAACAGGCTAATATATTTTATTTGGGGATTTTTTTAAAAAAATTTCACATCACCATGTTTACCATTTAAGACTCGGGTAAAATTTACTTTTCAGAATTTTTATCAAACACTGAAAAAAGCAACGAAAAACTTGTCCAAGTGAGTATTTCGCAAAAGAAAAGTGTAAAACATAGGATTGCAGAGTAAAGGGACACTACAAATTGTGATTTGGAAAGAAGATGCCGACATTGCCCCTCTGAAGACTAAGCAAGGAGCATCAAATTAAACATCAAATCATAGTCACTACTACCATAATTTGCTATGCACTTTAAATATAATATATTGTTTATAACCAAGGTAAATCACATATTGTTTCACCACAACCATGAAAGGATTTTAATATTTTACATTCATTCTATAAGGACCACGAATGAAACTACCAAAGAAAAACCCTAACTAAGATAATGTTTCAGTAACAAATAACGATATACTTAGGGGGTGTTTAGTAGGAGGATTCTTTTTTGTTTTTTGGAAATCTTAATTTGGGAAACGAAAATTTTCATGTTTGGAACACATTTTTTAAAAACTATTCCCAAGACTCTAAAATTCCCAAAAACGATTTTTGGCCAACTTTCCCACTAAAACATTGGCGGTGGTATTCTTATATTTTCATGAACATGAAAAATTTTATAAATATAAAAAGTTCATTTTGCCCTTGTCTCATGTATATACATTTTTTAGTTATTATATATCATAAATATCAAAATAGTTTTAAAATATTTAATAAAATAAATATTATATATTAAAATTATTAAAATAATAATAAATAAATAAAATACATAAAATACATAAAAAGTAACGGATAAAAAAATTTATATTAATTATTATAAATATAAACATAGTTTTTATAATTTAATAAAAGTAAAATTATTTATATTAAAATTAATATAATAATATATATAATAAATAAAATACAAATAAAATAGACAAAGAAGTAATAAATAAAAAAATTTATATTAATTATTATAAATATAAAAATATTTAAAAAATAATAAAATATTTATATTAAAATTATTAAAATAATAATAAATTATATAATTATATAAATTAACTTGTATTTGTCATTTATTAATTATTATATATGAATAAATAAGTATAAAAAATGAACAATTATTTAAGAATATTTTTGTAAAAAGTATTAATATTCTCAGGAAAATTGTACTTAAACCAAACATGGGTGAAATATTTCAACTTACATTCCCATAAATGTTTAAGGCCAACTAAACACATTTTATAACATTCTTAGGAATCATAATTTTCAGAAAACAAGATTCCCAAGAATGAAAAATGTTCCTGATACCAAACGTCCCCTTAGGGCTACGCTTGAGTCACTCAAACTGGAACTACCAACAGTCAAGCATAAGATTAGAGGTATGGAGTGTCATTTATTGGAAGTAGGATTGTCCACAATCATAAGTGATATCAATAGCATCATTCACACACCATTGAGACTGATTAGCCCAAAAAGTTTATCATCATTGAGGTATGAAAACCCCTAAGAAAGAAACCTCCCACCTGATGACCACTCCAGCATTCATAAAATCTCACTCAATCTAATGCACTCTGAAAACGACACCAAAAGTCCAGCAGTCATTGCAGGTTTAAGGCTCTCTATTGTTTATACAATTCATTAAGGAGTGAGAATCTCTAATGAGGCACTGCTTTCCACTGCTCACATTTTATATGCGCTGCCAGAACCAAGTCAACCAACAAAAACTGCCATTTACATCAGCTTAACCACAAATCAACCAAACAACGAGGCCATAGAATTGCGCTACCAACTAAATGCAGGTCACTTGTATAGTAAAGACTAGAATATCTGACCCTTATTCTCATAACTAATCAAAATGGTATTAGAGCCAACACCGTGTAGGGATTAAACCTAGAATTAGAAAGTCCTACTGCGAATTAAGTTCCATGAATCTATAGATCCTATCTTTGTCATAAAAAATTTCCTTATCCCTCTGCAGCAATATTCAATTCTGAGTGAAACAAAAATTAAAGACTATATTGCAGTTAAAGATCAGAGTTTAGAAAGCATTCTCAACTTCTTCATTTATCAAGATGATGCCACAGAAGCACGGGAAGAAAGATATATATCTCATTGGAGAGAGACAGACAGTTAGACCGGCATTACCTGAGAATTTGTGTAATTAACACCTTGTGAAAACGTACCTTGATGAGAAAGCTGTCAATTCACACATAATATGCCAACATAAGATGCTATTGGAATGTAGATAAATTTCCAGTAACAATATCAAGCATGAGACGTGCATATATTCCACCTGAGCATTAGGACTTGGTTGTACATCTTTCTTAGCAGATGCATCTCCACTCTTTGCAGAACTCTTGGTATCACCCTGACATGCCACAATTTGAAAACGCACAACATAAAACATGTAGAAAAGTCCAGTAAAAGCTGAACAATTAAAAAGTAAAATAGCTTTATAGTAGTAGAAGAAATATTAGAATATACCTCCATCTGCAACATGCCCAATCGCCCCAAGAGAAATACATAAAGAAATGAAAATAAACCGTCAGTGAAAACAAAATTAACCGCAGGAACTCAAACCAAAATAACACGCAGTATAGATCATATGCCCCAATACTTACCTTCCTTAGAATAATTTAGGATAAAGGCATAATGCTTGGAACCAAAATAACATGCAGTACAGATCATAGGCCCCAATAATTACCTTCCATAGAATAATTTAGGATACAGGTATAATGCTTGGAACCGGAAAAGTGAGAAGGCTCTAAACTTCACCTCCGTTCTTTTTTCTTAATTTTCCCCGCGAAAAATAAAGGCGATGAAGTACTGAACTAAAACTGTAAATTTAAATTACCTCTCTGTATCTGGCCAGGTAAATCTTCAGGGGATCAATATAGTCCTCAAAACCTAGAGTAGCCATTGCCCAAAGTAAATCGTCACCGTTAATTGTCTTTCTCTTCTCTCTCTGACACTTATCACTTGCCCTACATCAAATGACCTCCAATTAATTAAACCACGAGCCAAATCCAACAGTACAATCCACAGAGAGGAAATTATATACGTGTATAATAAAGCAGAATACATACTCGCTGGTGATGAAGCTGATGAACTCTGATACGCATTCCTGCACAGTCTCCTTGGCATCCTTGGCGATTTTTCCATTGGCAGGAAGCGCCTTCTTCATAATTCGGCTGATATTGGCGATGGGAAGGTACCTGTCCTGCTCTCGGACATGAGATCGAGGGCTCTGGTCACCGCTCTCGGGGCTACCACCACCTGGACTCGCCGGAGCTTCAGCCATCGTCGCCGGAATCCTAATGTAATAAACCAATCACAGAAAGACATGGTAATATTATGTGAAGAAAAAACCCTAGATGCGGATCGAATCGAAACCCTACAGAAGACAGGTTACGTTTGGGGAGGGAAATGTGAAATAAAAGGAGGTTACCTGGGAGGCGGTGATGAATTTGTATTTGGCGCGAGTTTAAAGAGCTATAGATCGGTGAGAATGGAGAGGGATCGGACGCTGGAGAAGAAAGGAAAAAGGAGACGATTGAGATGCGAGAGTGAGGTCTATCAGCACCGTCCGTTTTGTTTTTATTCAACAAACGAGGGTTTGCGTCCTTTCCTTGCCCTTTTAACTCTCTCTCTCTCCCTTTTTTTTTTCCCCTCTCTCTCTGTTCTTTAGCTCTTTCAGTTTGGGGTTTCAGTGCTGGCGGACCACGTGGTGAAATCCTGGTTGCTTTAGGGTTTCGGCGCTGATTTGATGATTCAGATTTAAAATTATTTTGGATTGAATAATAATTCAGTTAATTATTATTTTTGTGAAAAAATAAAAACACGTACAATGAATATAATTAATTTATTATTTCATATGTCTCCTAACATTAAAATATTAAATTAGTTTTGGTTTTTAAAAACTTAAAAATAAACAAGTTGTAGTTATAAGGTAAATTATATTGTAATTAATTAATATGTATTAACAAAAGAATCACTCACAATAATGAAATCAAAACTTTTTTAATTAGGATTAAGTCACTTAAGATTAGTTTGTTATGAAAATATAAACATTATTTTTCAAAAATTAGGAAAGCATTATATATGATATTAGATTATGATATTAAAATAAAAAGTACTGTTTTGAAATCCGAACTGGTCAGGCAGTTCGGCCAAAAACCGATTATGTGTCTGGTCCAGGTCACATTGAAGATACTTTTTAACTGGGGAACCGGTTCTGACCAATCGATTTTCACAAGCCCAGTAACTCGGTCCAAGTCCTCCTGATGCGGTGATGCCTGAAGACTGAAGAGCTCCTTCCAACCATGTGGGCTACTTAGCTCGCACTTTACTATATTGAAACTAATATATTTATTACATACACTATTTCATATAACAATTATAAAATCTTTTATTTACTTACTAATAATTATATTATTAATATCTCATAATTATATTTTGTTAATATATTTAAATTACACAAATTTATATGATATAAAACTACAAATATGAATGAAATTTTGTTAACTTTTAACTATATTATATTTTTAAAATTTTAATGTATATTAATATATTTAATCATATATGCATATAAATATAAATTATATGTAAGAATATATTAAATTATATATATTTACATAATATATTTTTACATATATTATGAAAAATAATTAATTTTTAAATATAATTAGAACATTTAATTTAATTAATGGTTCAATTGGTTGAAAGACTCGTGACTTAACAACATATTCGGTTCACAGTCCGTCAATTTTTAAAACATTGATAAAAAGTTAATGGGAGGATAACAATACTTCTAATACTAAGAAAAACAAGGATAAAGACTAAAGAATAAGCAAAACATAAATAAGTAGATAAAAAAAAATAGGATTGAATGATTTATGAAAATATATAGTATTTTTAAACCGCTTACAACTCAATAACACTTGTTGATTTATTTATTAATTTTAACTACTAAAATATAAGAAAACATCCATAACATGGCCCTGGAAAGTTGGCCACACATTATAAGTTTGAACTAAATAAAATAATTATAGAAAGTGAGAAAAATTGTTAGCACAGAGAAAATAGTTTGGTCAATTTACAAGCGAGATCTATCGTGCAGTAGGGTGTGCAATGGTTCCGTCAATTGACAAATAATTGTGAGTTCCATCCACACCCATGTTCTGGTTATAATTATTAGAGTCTCTTGAAATCTCATCCGCCGATCTCTCAATGGAGATTGCATCTTGGATCTCCTTCAGAACTTCTGACATTGATGGCCGCATATCTCCTTGAGGTTGAACGCACATCAATGCTTTCTCTGCTATTTTCCACATTGACTGTAGGTCATAATCATCACCTAAACAGCCAAACAGGGATCAATAATTCCTCGTATATCTCCACTCTCAACGTGTAATTTTGCCTGTTCAACCCCATGTTAATTATGAATTATTTTCTATGTGAAAAATTACATCAACAGAAATCAAAACTCACCCATTGGACTATGTTTCGGCAATTAACACCAAAGCTTTCATTCGAGATTGCTTCTTGACCAGATATCAGTTCCAGAAGAATGACCCCAAAACCATAAACATCACTCTTCTCAGTCAGCTGCTGGGAAATATAGTACCTGTTCAGGAAATGACATAATATCAACTTAAGTAAAACGTAAAAACTACGCTTTATTTGATAAAGGCCTTACTCAGGATCCAGATACCCTACTGTGCCCCGAACCACACTTGAAACATCGGAGATTCCATCAACAGCAAGTTTTGAAAGACCAAAATCTGAAACCTTGGCTCTCATGTGTTTGTCAAGAAGAATATTGCTGCTTTTTAAGTCTATGGATAACAGCAGGAATACAGCCTGTGTGAAGATATTCAATCCCTGAACAAGCATGAGGAAAATACAAATAAT
>JASKGM010000013.1:11492987-11523052 GCA_034509205.1 Ceratonia siliqua | reverse complement strand
TTCTCTCTCTTTTATTAGACTTTATTATTTTTTGAACATCATATTTGTTGTTTTTTTAAAAAGTAAAATTACTTCTTATTTTAAAATAAATAATTAAAAATTAAGTTACATCCAAATAATATTTTTATAAATAAATACTTTTTTAAAAAAATAAATAAATTTTATTTTCAGATAATCTGATCTAAACAACCACTTATTCAACCACCCTAACACACAAAATAATCATATTTTCTTTCACTTCTTTTCCTATAATACCATATCTAACAAATGAACAAATCTATTTTTTTAAAATTAATATTTCTAAGTATATCATATTTCATAGCAGCAACATTTTATAAATTTATTATTTTCTTTTACTGCATTATTAAAAAATTTGAAATATAAATATTATATTAAAATAAGATATTTTTAGAGCTAGTCAAAAGAAATTTCTTAATTTCTGGTAATTTTATATCATCAATTAAATTATTACGACAATTAAATTTATAAGTTTTAGTTAAATTGTCGTAGCTCCTACTACACTTCCCCTTCATAAGTTTTGTCAAGGTAACAATATACATCACATTGAATTCTGACATGTGCAATTATATATTTGTATTTTAATTTAATTGGCCGTGTTCCTTTTTGAGGTAAATTTGAAAAGTTAAGGGTGATTTGGTTTGGATGTTTTATTTTTAATTTTTGAAAACATAAAATAATAGTCAAAATGTGTTTGACTAAAAATTTAAGAAATATTTTTTTAAAAATAAATTTGAAAATTGCTTAAAACTAAAAATAACTTGTCAGTGTTTTTTATTAAAAATTTTAAAAATTAAAATTAAAAATTACAGTGATAATAACATAATTAAGTTGAACATAATAAGATAAAAAATAAAAAAACTAGTGATAAAAAATAATAATAAAAAACAATGGCAACAATGAATTAATTGTCTTTTTACCCTTTAACTATAAAGACTTTTTTTTTAAAAAAAAAGAATTAGAAATAATGTGGACGAATTTAATTTATAAAACTCTTGTTTTTAAAAAGAAACAAAAGGAAAAAATACTTGTATTTGTGATCATTTTTTTATTATTTTAATGTTTAGACTAAATTTATAATTTAAAATGATTTAAAATATAGCTTTATTGTAATTTTATTATTTTTTATTTTATTGTAAATTTAAAATTTAAAATTTTATTTATTTTGTAGTTAAGATGTTGTATTAACTATTGAATATTATTTAATAAAAATTATAAACTTATATTACTTGTAATACAATTATTTTGTGCATTTAAACATTATATATGAAAAATATATTATTTGTTCACTTGTATATTGTGTATTAAAAAATGTATTTTTTTATTAAACAATAAAAAAACTAAAAATAGAATTTAGTATTACAAATTAAACATATTTTTTTAATTTTTATTTTTATAAAATAAGAAATACAAATACAAACAAAATTTATTTTCTAAAATTAAAAAAAAAATTTCAGGAAATGAAACCAAACTCACCCTCAAATTGTTTGAGGAATTAAAGGTCAAAAAAGTCTGTAACGCATACCCACATCTTGGGAATGGGAATGGGGAAAGGGTAAGACTCAATCAACTTCTTGGGTTCTATAACGACTCCCAGTGCCAAGTCTTCAAACTTAAAAGTCAATCCCCACATCCTTGTAATCTTCATCCACAGGCCACAGCTTCCTCCAACAAGCAAAAACGGAGCCGTTTTACACATTCCCCTTCTTTTATATATATCTGATCCGCTCCAATTCCAATCATTCTATTCCTAACGGTTGCATAACCAACAATTCAGAACGTATAGGAACTCAAATACCCAAGCTCTCACCAGTCACCTCACCCTGCAGATTCCATCTTTCTCCCACAAACAATAAGAACTCCCATTCCCGTATTTCTAAGTGATCCTAAATACCGATCCCAAAGGGAATGAGAAACCTCTCCTTCCACCCCAAAACGCCGTCCTTCTCCTTCTCGTCCCACCATTCACTACCCAGCTCTGATGATTCAAGCTCAACGCCGGTGATGAGCTTTTCTGAATCCAGCATAGGCCAGTGCATTGAGGCAGCTCAAGCCCTCATACTGAAGTGGAACCCAGACACCTCTTTCTACGCCAAATTCACCTCCCTCTTCTACGAGGATGAATCCGAGGCCATGCACTACATCCAATGCGTTAGCCAACTCCACAAAGCCATGCATTTTTTGATCTCCCACCACAACCCACCTTCCTCCGATAAACTCAACCTCGCAAACAACTTAATGCAGATGGCTATGAAGAGGCTCCAAAAAGAGTTTTACCAAATCCTATCCATCAACCGGGCCCACTTGGACCCCGAGTCCGTCTCCACTAGATCATCTCATTCTCATGCCACCTCCCTCTTTTCCTCCACCTCCGATTATGATGACGATCGTAGTACTACACCAGACGATGACGTTCGAGCCGCTGCCGATTCAATCTCCGAAGTCGGGCAAGGCTCTTCTGTTGCCATGTCCAATCTAAGGTCCATAGCCGAGTGCATGATCTCATCTGGTTATGGAAAAGAATGCTTGAGCGTGTACAAAATTATTAGAAAATCGATCATCGACGAAGGCATTCATCGTCTAAACCTAGAGAAATTGAGCTCTTCCCACATCAATAAGATGGACTGGCAAGTTCTTGAGTTGAAAATCAACACTTGGTTAGAGGCAGTGAAGGTTTCAGTAAGAACGCTCTTCAACGGAGAGAGAATCCTATGCGATCACGTCTTCGCCAGTTCGGAATCCATCAGAGAATCCTGCTTCGCCGACATTTCCAGAGACGGAGCCACTCTTCTATTCACATTCCCCGAGCTCGTCTCCAAAACCAAGAAATCTCCGCCGGAGAAGATGTTTCGGGTGCTTGATATGTATACTGCAATAACTGCACTGATGCCGGCGATCCAATCGATCTTCTCTTTCAATTCGACCTCGGAAATTTCATCTCAAGTCCTTCATTTACCTCTCCGACTCAGCGAGTCCGTGCGAACGATGCTTTCAGAATTCGAGTCCACGATCCAAAAGGACTCATCCAAGTCGCCAGTAAGAGATGGCGGAGTCACTCCACTAACAACACAAGCAATGAACTACGTAGCTCTTCTTGCAGATTACAGTGACGTACTCTCTGACATATTCGCAGACTGGCCTCCGCCACCAAAAGTGTCGTCGCCGGAATCTTTCCTAGACAGTCCAGATTCCGTTGACATGTCGGCGGCGCCATCGTTCTCCGTGAGGATAGCCTGGCTGATTCTCGTTCTTCTCTGTAAGCTCGACAGCCAAGCAAAGCATTGCAAGGACATTTCCTTGTCGTACCTGTTTCTAGCAAATAACCTCCAGCACGTGATAAACAGAGCGCGGAACTCGAACTTGCAGTACGTGCTGGGCGGCGACTGGGTGGTGAAGCACGAAGCGAAGCTGAAACGGTTCGTAACAAATTATGAGAAGGTGGCGTGGGGCGAAGTGTTTTCGTGCTTGCCGGAAAACCCAAAGGCTGTGATGTCACCGGCAGAGGCGAAGGTAATATTCAGGAACTTCAACTTCCATTTCGAGGAAGTATATCGGAAACAGATCTCATTTACAGTACCGGACCGGAGACAACGAGACGAAATCATAGGGTCAATAGGAAGAAAAATAGTCCCCGTTTATGGGGAGTTTTATGATACGCACAGGATGACTGTGGGATCAGTGAGAGAAATGAAAGGGTACGTCACATTTACCCCCGACGATGTTGAAAATTACCTGGCGAACCTGTTCATTGTAGCGCAGAGTTTGCACCACAGAACAGGTTGAATGGCGATGCCGTTGATAATTCTTTTGGAAGTGTAAATGATTTATTGTGTTTTTCCCATGCATGCATACAGCATATATGGTATATCTCATTTCTAAATAGTAAATACCAAGTGCGGTGTCTTAGCTATTTCAATAAATAAATGAGAGGTGTAATAATTTACCTCCTCATTATTTAATTTGCCTATCGTTTACAGCTTGCCTCCACCCAAAAAACATCCTAAATCCTGTAGTCGCATTTTTACTAGTTCCGAAACAAAATGAAAGGCAGATCAAAATACAAATGGCAGCCCGGCATATGGCCAAAATAGAAGGTTGTTGCAACAAGTCCAGAAATAGTTACCTCGAAATCATGAAACAGTGTTATCCAGTGAGGTGATCGTTTATACAAGTTCCAATACTCAGCTTGAGTCTTCCTGAATGCCGTTTTCAGCGGTCAACTCTCCATACGCGGCTTTCACCTTCTTTAATTTTAAATTTCAATGACTAAGGCCAAAAATTGGGCTGCAACCTCTTTAATATGTGGACCAGCCTTGAACTGATGATGATACGTAGTACGAGTATTATAATGAAATGACTGAGCCCATAAATAATGGGGTATTAAAGCGATTCTCCTTCTGTTTAGGATTACTCCATAAATTAGGGAATGGGGCATTACGGACAAAGTACTTGGATGAGCACAAACTATTCATGTCACTGGTTAAAAAACTTACCCTTAATTTATTTTGCTTTTATAAAAATATTTAAAAAATTAATAAAATAATCATTCTACGTTGTCTTACTAAAAAAAACTTCACAATAAATTGATCAAATTATATTTACGCATGTCTTTTATTTATTTAGTATTTCTCTCTCTCTCTCTCCCTTCTCCCTTCTCCCTGACGAAATTACCATATTCTTTGTCGGGAAATGATGCTTGTACACCATAATTTTTTACATCAAATATACACCATTCATTATATTATCTCTTTTTTTTTATTACTGTAAGTCCTACACTTTTTCGCTATTTCCCTTTAGTGTAATTTTATTTGGTATAAAATTTTAAATATACAAATATCAGCCCTCGTCTTTGTCTGTCTTGCTTTTAGACACATTTGGTTTTCTATTGCACCAAACTCTGTTAAAACCAAACGGTCCATTCTTCAACCAGTGTTCGCCTAAAGTGGGGGAATCATCCCAAGTGGGGCCGGGGGCGATAGCCCCGTCCCTCATGGATCCGGACAGGGGTCTCGCCCCAAACCCTCTCTCCGAACCCACAACACCGATAACCCCAAGACCCACTTTGGTCCTCTCCAGTTCCGGCAAGACTCTCATCGTTTCCAATTCCAGTAAATCCCTCTTTTCCAATTCCGGCAAGCGATTCGATAAGAAGAAGTATGTCAAGCAGGTCACCGGTCGTCACAATGACACCGAGCTTCATTTGGCGGCGCAGCGGGGCAATGTGGCCGCCATTCGCCAGATTCTTGGAGAAATCGATGCCCAGATGGTTGGAACGCTGAGTGGGGCTGATTTTGATGCGCAGGTATCGGACATAAGGTCCGCCATTGTCAATGAGGTGAACGAGTTGGGGGAGACGGCTTTGTTCGCAGCAGCTGAGAGGGGGCACCTCGAAGTGGTGAAGGAGCTGCTTCCCTATACCACCAAGGAGAGCCTTTCCTTGAAAAATCGATCCAGGTTCGATCCATTGCATATTGCTGCTAGCCAAGGTTACCAAGGTATTAATCAATTTGCTTTCTTTTGTTTGTTTATCACCGACTAAAGGATATTTTACAATGTTTATAAGGGCGTATAAGAAGCAAAATTCTTCCTTTGTTGCAAGTATTGGAGTTCATTCCTTATTGGAGACCCTAGTTAATTAATTCCCAACTAATGGGCATTGTCAAGAATAACATTGACAAGGAAACCTTGTAAAAATATATCTCTTCTTCTCACGTTTCCCGGTTAATACTTTACCTCGGATAGAAAGGAGAGTCAAGGAATAATGTTAAGAAGCTTGGAAAGTTTGCATTTTCGCTTTATTTTTATACTTCCTAATGGGTCCTAAAAGAATGGCTGATGTAGTTAATATCGAAGGCAGAGGCCTAGGCCGTTCTTGCTGCTTCACATAAAACAATTTACTCTCAATTTATCTTTTCGGCAGCCATTGTTGAGGTGCTACTAAACCATGATCCGGAGCTAATAAAAACATTTGGCCAGTCAAATGCAACTCCTCTTATATCAGCGGCTACGAAAGGGCATGCAGATGTTGTTGATCACATACTGTCACGAGATCCTAGTCAGTTGGAGTTATCAAGATCCAATGGAAAGAATGCACTCCATTTGGCTGCCCGGCAAGGACATGCTTATATTGTAAAATCATTACTCAAAAAGGATCCACAACTTGCTCGAAGGACTGATAAGAAAGGGCAGACTGCGCTGCATATGGCTGTAAAGGGGGTTAGCTGTGAAGTAGTGAGGTTGATTCTTCATGCAGATGCAGCAATTGTCATGCTGCCCGACAAGTTCAACAATAATGCGTTGCATATAGCCACCAGGAAGAAGAGGGCAGAGGTATCATTATGGCTGAAAATCAAATACTCATAGTAAAAACTATCCAGAGTTTCATAAATATTTTATTTCTTTTATTGCTTTCATGCGTGGGATACATGCACACACATATACATATATAATGTATTTAAGGCATATATGTCACGCTTGTTTTAAATGTAGTCTAGTTATGACCTGCATAAATTCATGCAGATAGTGAATGAGTTATTACTTCTTCCTGACATCAACGTGAATGCCCTAACAAGAGACCATAAAACAGCTCTTGACATTGCTGAAGGACTCCCTCCTTCTGAAGAAATCCTAGAGATAAAAGATTGCCTGATGCGTAATGGTGCAGTTAAAGCCAATGATCTTAACCAGCCAAGGGATGAGCTAAGGAAAACCGTGACACAGATTAGGAATGATGTCCATAGTCAGCTTGAACAAGCTCGAAAAACAAACATGAACGTGGATGGGATTGCCAAGGAGTTACGCAAGTTGCACAGAGCCGGAATCAACAATGCTACCAACACAGTCACTGTGGTCGCTGTGCTCTTTGCAACAGTTGCATTTGCAGCAATTTTCACAGTTCCTGGTGGGGATTATGACAATGGAAGGGCTGTGATGTCACACACTGCATCTTTCAAGGTCTTCTTCATTTCTAACGCCATTTCACTCTTTACATCATTGGCTGTTGTTGTGGTTCAAATCACAGTTGTCAGAGGGGAGACAAAGTCTGAAAGGAGGGTTGTGGGGGTGATCAATAAGTTGATGTGGTTAGCCGCTGTCAGTACCACGACTGCATTCATTTCAGCGTCTTATACAGTAATTGGTCGACGTAACCAGTGGGCTGCAATCCTTGTTACTGTTGTAGGGGGAGTTATAATGGCAGGTGTTCTTGGTACCATGACATACTATGTGGTTAAAAACAAACGTTTTCGAAGGGTGAGGAAGAAAGATAAGATCTCCAGGAGACACTATAATTCAGATTCTGATTCAGAAGTAAATCCGATTTATGCCATTTGATGTTATTTTGGGCTTCAAGTGGAGTTTGAAGTCTCTGTACAATCTCTTTGCAATCAAGCAGCAAACATATTTTGAAAAACTGTTGATAGAGCAAAACGATGGCTCTCATGAAAGTGAATAGCTTCTTTTTCGTGTTTCAAGGGGTATGACACAAGGGAGCCAAATTGGTTAGTTACACTGAGTCTTAAAATGGAGGAAATTACATGAATTATCATATTTATTGTATTCATATACTTCTGCATTTGTTTATTTAGATATTATTGTAGATGACCAGCAATCCCTAATAACATTCACTCTTTAGTTTAGGAGTACTATGTCTTCATTCTGAATTTGTTAACTGGGTTTTAATGCATTTAACAAGATTCTAGTTAGTGATCTTTGTGCCTATGTTTAGATATAGATTGGGATCTGCTTGTTTTTACCACCTTCTCTACTCTGCTCCTGGCCTTTTATTTCTTTGCCATTCATGGATGATAATATATTGCGAGGGGTCTTACATTAGTCTTTTTCACACTCAAACTTCGAGGATTTAAATAATGTTTAAAGGAGCTTGTTGATTTAAGGTTGTAGGTTTCGTTTTTTCAGGTTGAAGTTCCCTTGCTGAAGGAATGCTGATTTTGAAGGTAAAACCTTGTTGTATGCCTCTCTCCTGTTACTGGTTGCTTATCTAAGTCCACTTTCTTGATGCTCCTTTGATCTTTAGCACCTTCAAGTTTTGAGAGTGTCTCAAGTGTTCATTGAGTATGAAACCATAGATAGATGCTTGGGCTTAAGCAATAAACAATTGCTCTTGGATTCTGTATTGTGGATACTGGATTCTAGTCTGAATGCAGGCATAGATCTAAATATGGTATTAAAAGATTCATCAGCAGGAAACTCCCCACGTTTGGCAGCTTGCTTGAATTTTATGAAGTATAACAATGCGGAAAGGCATATTATCACCTGCTGGATTCTGCTTTATGTGTAGACCATATGCTTTGACTGTTATGATTGTATATTTTCGAAAGTTTGTGCTCATAAACTTCGAAAAACGAAAAAAATATGATGTTCGACCTTAATGAGTTGGTTAACGGTAACTTTCATATATAGACATTATTGGTGCATTCTAATTTCCATGTCGTTCTAATTATTAAATATATTTTAAATTAGGAAAAGAATATAGAAAATTTTTAAATAAATAATTTTATATTGAAGTATCATATTTTAAAATAATATAATATAAAAACACTCATTTAAAAATTACTGAAAGTAATAAAAAAATTCATTAAGAGCAAGAAGCAAAGGCAATAAGGCATGTTATGTGTGACGAACAGAGGTGTCTCACGTGTGAAAAGAATAAGGAAGAAGCAGCAGCGGTTTGTCGTTTAGGGGGTTGACGCGGAGGCGTAGTGGGTTTAAACATCCACCAAGTGATTAACAACGTGCTTGTCTATTCCACTCACTCCGCACCTCATTCCGTGCGGCCGCCACCCCCCAACGTTGACTCGGTCAACCACTCTTCTATCCTTTGATTATTTAGACATATTCTAGAAACAAGAAATAAGTTTTAGTCTCCTTAGAATACACGATATAATGTATTAAATCACACCTTAATAATAATAGTCAAAAAAATAATATCAGTTCTACATATTTCTTATAAACTACTATGTGGTTGCTATTAAGTTGAATTACTTTTTGCTTGAATTCAATTAATCCATAGAATGGTGCCATAGCGAAGCATTAAAAATGATGATTAAAATATGGTCATTCAATCAAGACTTATAGAGTATTAAAATGATTGATTTGCAATCAAAATCTTTGAAAAGTTGTTGTTTTTTTGGGGTCAAAAATGCTATTTGCAACTCCTGGCCCACATTTTTGTACGGAAAATTCATATTATTTTGAATGATTGAAATGGTGAATTATTAGTGGCTGTTATCTAATTACAGGACGGAGCTTCACCGCAGAGGATAACCAAAAAAAAAACGGAAGCAAATGCCACGTTGCTGGTCAGTGGAAAATACGCGTCAACCAGTGACTTCAGGCATCAGCATCATCTTCCATAATATCCAAACCAAACTCGTGCGTCTTCTTCGCGTGCGGTACTCTTCCCCCTTATTCTTCTTCTTCTTTTGCAGTTCAGGGTATTGTTGCCACTATGGCATCTTGAAAAGGGATTAACTTTTTCTCTGCCCTGTACAGGGGACCCGAGTGTAATTCAATTGCTGCTCTACCTTTTCACACCTCAGTTTCGTGCGGCTTTCATTCTACAGTTGTACCGGAACTGCTTCAGTAAATATAAACTTATGAATACTAGCTTCTTCGGTTCTCAGTTCATAGCAAGACGAAGAAAAGGCGGCCCCTGTTTCTGAAATCACATACTTCAGGTATATTATTGACGAATTTGTTGGTTAGTTTTTTTTCATTTTCATTCACTATTACTTACCCATTTATTTCGAAATTTGCGTTCTTACCGATACAAGAAGAATATTGGAAAACAAAAACAAAACAAAATCGACAAACCCTATTCCTCAATAATTTTGTAGATTTATTTATTCAATATTGCCTAGCTCTGCCACAAAAAAATTATTGCTTCATCTCAATTTGGGAACATTTTGGTTTTTCGAGTGCTTACCCTAGTGGTTATTTGTTTTTATCTCGAATTGGTACCTGTAACAGAAACAAGTGGAGTCTGGTTGGATGCTGAACTGTGGATGCAGAAGTGGTCAGAGCGTGGAGGAATCAGCAGACCCCTGAGTTTCCTTGTGCATAATTTTGAATTACCTAGCCCATATTGATCACGAAAGTGATATTTTGGGTGACGATGAGTTTTTTCTAACGCGGGTCTGTCTTCAGTACACTTTAGAGCTCCATCAAAGTAGCACAGCTTCCTTTCAAAGAAGATGAAGAAACAATTGACAGGTATACGGGATGATACTCCTTTGCAATCAGCAATCCGAGCAGGAAATTTAGAGTTGGCGCGTGAAATCATTTCTGAGAATGGAGATGCAGAATTAAAGGAGTTGCTTTCTAAGCCAAACCACTCTGGTGAAACCGCCTTATACGTTGCTGCTGAAAATGGTCATGTTGATTTAGTGAAGGAATTGATCAGGTACCACGATATTGGTTTGGCCAGCTTCAAAGCAAGAAATGGGTTCGATGCATTCCATATTGCTGCAAAAAATGGGGACTTGGGTAAGCCTCTTGAATGTCTGAAATTTGTAGTATCCTAACTGCATATCTTTTCCTGTTCCATACAACTTAGTTCAATCGTATGATTTGTGTTTGGCAAACCCATTTGAGCCGACCTGTAAATTTTATAGTGATTTAACTTCATTTTGATGAATATAATGCAGCATATAAGAACTCTTTGCTCAATTTGCCAAGAAACTTGATTATTTTGAAGTTAATGATACAGAGCAATAGACATAATTGACTATCATTTCAGTTTCTGGTTTCGAACTTGCCATTGTCATTATGTCTTATAGCTTTCCAAGTTTTCCATTGACTCTTATTTTGTTTATAATTTTATCTATAATTAGTTAATCAGTTTAACCACTGGAATTTGTCTGAGTCCCTATTCTTTTGCTGTTTTGCAGAGATATTGAAGATACTCGAAGAGGCCTTTCCTGAAATTTCAATGACTGTCGATCTGTCAAACACTACAGCATTGCACACTGCTGCAGCACAAGGACATATAGAGGTAGTAAATTTTCTTTTGGACAAAGGTAGCAGTCTGGTCAGTATTGCAAAAAGCAATGGGAAAACTGTGTTGCATTCTGCTGCAAGAAATGGGCACGTGGAGGTTGTCAAGGCCCTTCTGAGCAGAGAACCTGAAATCGCTACGAGAATTGATAAGAAGGGTCAGACAGCGCTCCATATGGCAGTTAAAGGACAAAATCTTGAGTTGGTGGACGAGCTTGTGAAATCAAATCCATCTTTGATTAAAACAGTCGATACCAAGGGAAACACTGCACTACATATCGCAACTCGGAAGGGTCGTCTACAGGTGAAAAACGTTTTCCTCTTTGAACTTTTGGCATTGCCCTTCAAACACCGAAGACCTTTTTGGGGGCCACTATAGAATCGGTTTCCTTATTTACACAACATTTGGCACTTCAAAAGAAGTAACTAAAGTGAATAATTTTAAAAAGCATTTCTGTCAGCAGATGTGTTGTGTCTTGTTTCACATAAAAGAGAAATTAATTAATTCAATTTATTTATTCAGCATTATTGGCTGTGCACTGTATGTTACCGGAGTTGTCAGTTATTTTTCTGATTTAAACACAACTATTGTCAGATGGCAACTGGAAGGTTTATATGTTATTGTACATTGGCTGAAACTGTTGTGTTTACTTTTCCTTTTGCTGTATAAGTTATCCTTTTTTCTTCCTAATATCCTCAACAGATTGCATTAGTATTGGTCCTTACTCACAGTTGACCTCATTAGCATGGCAATTGACTAGGTTGTACAACCTGAGTAATCCAATTTCCTGTAAACCCTTCAAGGTTTATCTAAATATTCATATGATTATATCTTATAGGTTGTTCGGAAACTACTAGATTGCGGAGAAACAGACACAAATATTATTAATAAATCTGGAGAAACTGCTTTGGATACGGCAGAGAAAACTGGACACTCAGACATTGCCAACATTCTGCAAGATCATGGAGCTCAAAGTGCCAAGTCCATCAAGTCACCTACTACAAACACTGCCCTTGATTTCAAACGTACAGTAAGTGACATAAAAAGTGGGGTTCATAACCAGCTGGAACACACAATTAGAACACGAAGACGCATGCAAGGGATAGCAAAACGACTCAACAAAATGCATGCCGAGGGGCTTAACAATGCAATCAACTCCAATACTGTTGTCGCTGTCCTTATTGCAACAGTTGCTTTTGCTGCCATATTTAACATCCCGGGCCAGTATCCTAATGACCCAAAGGAACTAGCGCCTGAAATGTCTCCTGGAGAAGCAAATATTGCTCCTAATGTGGGATTTTTGATATTCATTATCTTTGATTCTACTGCCCTCTTCATATCGTTGGCTGTTGTGGTTGTCCAAACATCAATTGTTGTTATTGAGAGGGAAGCAAAGAAACAAATGATGGCGGTTATAAATAAGTTGCTGTGGTTAGCCTGTGTGCTAATTTCTGTGGCATTCCTTGCAATGTCGTACATCGTTGTGGGGGATAATAAATGGTTGGCTATTGCAGCAACAGCTTTAGGAACAGTGATTATGGCAGCTACTCTAGGAACACTGTGTTATTGGGTGATTGCTCACCGAGTTGAGGCCTCCAGATTGCGAAGTATTAGGAGATCGACTATGAGCAGTAGACAGTCATTGTCTTTGTCAATGATGTCGAATTCGGAGAATGATTATAAGACAGTGTATGCAATATAAATCTGATGCTATAATTTTCGTAGTCCTCTGTTTTGTCTATTACATATATGCAGTTGTTATTCATCTGCAATATTTACCGTAACTGCAACTATTCGCTTCTTATTAAAGGTTAACATCAACTAATGCTCCATAAATGCATGTCTTTGAAGAACACGAGCAGCGAATAGTAATCTCTTACCCTGCTTGATAAGTTAAATTATATTTTTGTTCTATTTAATGTCCATCAAAAGTAAATGCTGCGACATATTGCACCTAAACCTCCTGCTACATTATCTGAAGGTGAAAAAAGACAGCATTCAGTGGGAAAACAACTGAATGGATAGAAGCTTATGTGAAGTATGCTGGTGTGAGCGCTTCAATTTTGACTTGATGTCCGTGGAAGGAACATACTTGAAAAGCTATGACAACTGGAAAAAAAGAAGGAAGAAATGTATTTTTCTTGCTGTGCTATCTTTAACTAAATTTTTAGATGACATGCAACAGAAAGGGAATACAGATGACATCTAACTAGAAGAAAATTTTACTCGAAATATATACAAGAATATAAAATTGATACTTTGAATCTCCGCTGACATTAATCACGTGCTCCACTTGGTCACGGGACCCACCAATGTAAAATAGGTACATATATCTTTTACATTTGAATGGGATATGGATCAATTTCTCTTCCATGCATATACATACACATGTGATGTGATTCCTAAGATGATGTTTTCCTCTTCCTTTTTGCCAACAGATCATGTTTTCCTGTTTAATCCATATAGAAAATGAAAAGTTTAAACCTACATAGTTAGTGGGACTGGACATGGTGGATAAAAGCAATTGAAGCCTTTTAATCTTTTGTTGTCGTATTCTAGGTGGTAGGAGCACAACTACTAAAGCAATAAAAGGATAACTCATTATATCCTCGTTTGGAAATCCTCTCGAGAGTTGAGTCGGCATATTTGTCTAAAAAAAATTCATAGAAGGGATATCTTCTATCAATACTCGCAAACGGCTTAACAATTTGATGACTTGTTGTTAGGCTTATTGCTTGAGAATCATATCATACTGGCCATTGTACAAATTGGTTGAAAATTTTGTAGGGTATGTTCAATTTTAACACGATCATTCGTTTGCATTTCTGCTGAAGTGCCCAAGAATGTAAATTAATATAAATATTTTTTTGTTTTTGTATTAAAATATCTCGAATACAAGTCTCTGTTATGCTCATTTGCAAGTAACTTCTTGTTCATTTCATCCTTCAAATAAGCATTTAAATACCTTTTGTGGCACTGCTGTATGATGAATTAAAGTCTTGAATCTAAAGTACCAAACATTGAGAGATTTTACTAAGCAGAAAAGTATATCAATTTAAAGAGGCAGGGAGACAAGAGAGGGAGACGAGTTCTTAACTGAAACATCAATTTCCATTAAAACGCAGCAGCTGCTAAAGTGCTACCTGGTGTTGCCGTTTCTTGATTTCCACAAAATGCAATTTTTGAAGCAAATTGTGAACTAATCCTAACCTCATTTGGAGTCTTGCTTGAACTACACTGCTGTTGAGACTGTCTACAATGGGCTATCGCTCCCTCAATTGAACTTTCTCGTTCTAAATTTGCACTGCTATTCCTCGTGAACAACTGTAAATCATTAAACCCACTTGAGCTGAATGAAAAAGACGAGGATGAAGTGGACCCAGATGAAGATGTGGACAGCAAAGACGAAGCCTTCGTTGCAGAATCTCGAATCGCCCCTGAAAAAGACCTCCTATGGTTATTGAGACCATTTTCGAGCATCTCTCTGTTTATGGTCTTCATGACAGCACAGGATATCTTGTGCTTTTTGTCATCAATGATTTCAAATGGGTTTTTCGTAGCACCATTCAAGTACTTCTTTTCACAGTCTTTGCATCTTAATTTCTTTTCTGCTCCTACACGGTTTCCTGCACTTGCATAGGACTTGTCTGAACAATCAGATTTGCCAAACAAAGATTTTACATAAGCTCTTGAAGCCTTGAGCCTTTGACCTAGCCCCAACTGCTTAATCTGTTTAAGCTTCTTGGACCAAGATTTCTTTGGAAGATCATCAATGAACCCGTTTGTTTCAGTAGACCATACAAATAGATATTCATCTGGGTTAACTTCACTACTAGCCAGGCATGATTCTGAAGGTGAAATGTCGCAGGATTCATTTGAAGAAAACAATCTAAGGTCAGTACTGAAGGGAAAGCTATTATCTTCTAAGGCTGACTGTGATTTCACATATTCAAAGGTGGCATTGGAGTTCTTGAGGAGTTTTTGAACCATTTGCAAGCGAGGAGAGAGGTGAAGAGGAAGGAGTTTTCCCTTACAGAAGAGCTCATCAGCTGGGGAAGGTGCGGAGTCTTTCTCATTTGAAATTGAAGTCATCTGGAACTCAAACTCTCTATTTTGTGGTGGAGAGCCAATGGAATAAGAGAAGAGGTTGGAAGAAGAACTTATTTCCATATCAATATAGTCTTCATCCACATGAAGAAATGAAGAAGGTTTTGTCGCCATTTCATGTGCCCTGCCTGATGGCTTCTCTATTTGTGTGTGTCGGAGTTTGGAGATGCCTATGGGAAAGTGAGCTTCCTGAAGGAAACGGAAGAGTATTCTTTAAGGTGAAGGTGTTGCCAAGGTTTGCTATACAAAGGAATTCTTATTTATTAAAAAAATAAACTTAACAAAACCACCTTTATCATAACTGCCCCTCTTCTACCATTTGAATTACCTGTGTGACAAAGAAATCATTTTATAAATATGTCTAGTGCTTCCTAACCCGAGCATGCAATGCAAGTATTATACTGTTCCAACTTCCAATCCAAGCTGTAATTTGTTAGTTTCCTTTGATAGGACAAATTTCAAAACATAAGCAATATCATTAATAGAATTCCAATTTGTTTTAACGTTTACCAACAATTACTTCTATAAAAAAAAACATACTAGTGTTGAGCTGGAAATCTAAGTGAGAAGAGACAACCAACTTTGGACACAAGGCAAGTTCCTTATAAGCTGCATCTGCAAGATTCAATCCCTATAATATATTGTCGTGATTAGTGGTTAACATTATTGAGGCTATCCATGTGTTTGATATATTCTCTCGTTCCTTTATTGTCCTTTTCCATTTGAATTTGAAAGGCTCTCAAGTAAAGCTTGAGAATCTACCACTCACAGCAAGATGTTGACGTAAATCTTGTTTTTTATTACAAGTTTCAATGTAAATAACACCCCCAATCTTCCAACTAGTACCATGAAAGAGAAAGTACGAACTGAATGGTACATATGATAGATTGATGGAACCCAGTGCACAAGCAGGTACATCTATTTTAGAGGTCTCAATAAACTGAATCAACATTCCGTCTACACATCCTTATCTTCTTACATGATTATCAATTTATACATTGAACATGACAACAACTGAAACTTGGCAATTACAAGGAGAATTTGACAATGTTTTGTTCATTAACCAACATTATTCTTTGCCAGAACTTGAAAACGCATCATATTTTTGTGAGGATATGTATTTTTTGCATATTCAGAGTGGAGAGTTTGAGCGTGAGAAAGCTAAAAGGTAAAAAATATTGTGAAGGGAACGAAGAAAAAGATCGAGTTATGGGCAATCAATCATGGGTCTGCTATTTGACTGGGTCCAAATGTGACTATGCTATACTTTTTATAGGCTCTTGCCTTGTGTTGTTCCTGTTTTTCGGAATTCAAACTCGAGGTTCGACCTCATCAAGGGAAAGCGATGGATGCGAGGCTGTTGGCTTATTGTAATAATAGTTGCTCCTACAGTAATATATCTAAAGGGTAGCGTTGGTTTCGAGATTAAATAAAAAAAGGTAAAGAAAAGGGTAACAAAGCTCGAGGATTGTTTTGTTACTTTTGTTGCCCTTTGCTAAGTTCCCATTATCCAGCATATATTCCCCAACCCTGATGAGTTTTCTTAGTTAAACGCATTGTGAACCCTTAAACATAGCGCACCTACTGAATTTTATGGCAAAACTAAGGCATCGTCACGTGATGCTCATCAAACTACACTCAAATGATGACTTTCTAGTACGGCCTTTTAATCTCATTGGCTAATCGTGAGAGAAGGAATGGAGTTACATAACAGCAATGGCAGCATAGAATGTCATAGATCATCAACTTTATCATTTTGCTTTCACCTTTTCCCTTGGAATCGTTGTTACTTTTCATAATTGTCTTTCATGACAACTAGTACATGCATGCAAGTTCTGCAATTTCGGGTAACTCTATTCTGCAGGAAGAGATGTGATGGGGCAGGGGACTGGGATGGAAGGCATCTCGAAATATATTTCTTATTTCTGTGATTCTGTCTGGCAAACATAGATCTACAAACAAAATTTTTGAAAAACAAGAGGAAAGGATCCAATCCTGGTAAAAAGTAGGTTCGAATATTTTTTAGTGAATGGAATATTATGAAATGATCTCCAAGGAATCTCTCATCACCACCATATTCTTTTCCAGTGGTCTACACCTAGTCACCTACTGCCCCTTACACTGTAATACTATTGAATATTTACTGCTTCGTATCCTGATTCGCTGACTAAGATTCTCTGCATTTGTCAACATCTACTCAATATCGACTATTAATATTTTATATTTGCTAGGTACAAACGTTAATGAAGAACCCCCAAAAGGACACAGTAGGGGAGGCAGGAAACAAATGCAAACTTGAAGTCAACCAAACCATTTGACTAGGTCATTCTGATCGGTCTGGTTCACCCTCGTCAATGCTGCACATTACGACTGCAAATATTTCTATTGCTTCTTGCTCACATTCTACTATGGACAAGACTAGTAAGCTAAACAACAGACTGTTGTACCTTGAGATTTGAATCGGATGCCTCAGGACCCGACCCGAGCAATTGACATATAATTTATGAGTTGTGAATATTTTTTTTTATTGTTTAAGTAGCCATTTTAGAGTCCATTTATTTCTCTTTTTCTAATTTTATTCAGGAAAGCATATCAGGGAATGAAACACAATCTTTGTATTTACGCACCACCCACCCAAACTTGGAACTAGAGAAAAATAGAGATGCTTAGTAAGCATCTATTCCATTATTCCTTGATCATCCAATGAAAAACTAACAAATTGTAGCACAACTAGCATGTGACCAGATGTTCTTCAATTCGGTTGGAATCAAGAATTAATGAAATATCAAAAAGAAGGAGAGGAAGGGCGTGACCACCACAATAATTGGGTCGCGTAAGAGATGATAATCTGACATTTTGGTTTAAATCTTGGACGGTCTCATACCAACTAATCCCTGTCAAAGGGAACTAACCACCTTAAACAATGAGCTAATCAACATCTGGTAATGCCATTTTCCAATAATTCCACGAATTGAAGTCCTCCTGCAATAGTTGGAGATTATAACATCAGATTTTTTTAATTGTCAAGTAAAGTTAGAACTAGGCAATCTACTCATTTTATGGAGATGATTTCTCACGTGCTCAACCAAAGAAGTAGGGGGAAACATGTCATTGACGAGGGTGTGTAATGATGTATAAGACTTCACATCAATACAATGACTTATAGCCACCTCACCCTGTTAGTTTCATAGGCATTTTAGTTAGTACCCAGGGAAAACCAAAGAAAACAGTAATTGAAGAAATTTTAAGGCCAGGATGCACACCTTAGGATTAATAATAAATATTTTGCCCTTTGGAATTCCAATCTTCCTATAACTAAGTTCATCTGTGTCTCTATTGCCAAATCCCGCATAAAATGGATTATAATCAGAGGGGAAAAGTCTTTTAATATCCTGCAAAACGTCAATTTCAAACCAGGTATAATATAATGAGAGGATCCTTCCAATGTGTATTCAAGTTAAATATAGTCATAAGGTTTTGCAGTCTAAAAATTACCTCTAAACAAGCAATCTTAAACTCGTGAGGTGCTCTTCTTATTACTTCCATCAGTGAAAATAACAAGTTAGAGATGGATTGAAAAATCACTTCAAAATATTAGGACAGGCGATAAATAAACATAAACATATACGAAATGCTGGATATTAATATCTGTCAGCAAGGACTGGTAAGACAGATAATTACAAGGGAAAATCTAAGCTACACAGGAGCATCAATGCTCCTATGTAGGGGAGGAGGCGCCTAATTACAATCCATGACTCAACAATAATAAATATGCAGGTTAGTAACGTTTTTCACCAGTGAAAAAGCAAAGAAAGTTTAATAAGATTTTGAATAATATCAATAAGCTACCACTTCAGTTTATAGGGTGCTTAATGATCAAATGACTAAATATCATTGAGTTTATTAACATTAAATTACTCATTGAGAACATTTAAATGTCTTTTGCAATCATGATACATAATGTCTCTTCACTTTATGATATTAACAGCAGTACCTAAGTCCTCATAAACATAGGGTCGTCAAAACAAAAGGCATAAGGGCATAAACAGAAAGTGAGGTGAGGTTATTCTAATCACATAGCTGATAAGTGAAAACATACTACATTTTAGTACCGAATGACACCTTAATTAGTTACTTTAAAAGTGCCTCACCTTCTCGGTAAAGTGAGGGAAATAATCCATCAGGTGAAATAACAACAGGTCCACTTGGTAAAGTTTTTCCATCCTGCAAGCATACAAAACTTAAAAATTCAGCTAAGCCAGTGTTATTTAAACCATGATAACTGCACTGTCCAGATACAAGGCTATACTAGGCAGAAAATGACCAGCTATTCCAATTGAGAGAGAACATATCAGAGAACTATCTTTCTTCATTCTCTCTCTCTCTCTCTCACACACACACAGGTGTAACAAAAAGATGACATAATCAAGCAACCAAAAGAGCAAGCAAACAGTTAAGAAAAGTAATTTATCATGGATATTGGACCAAGATCCATATTAGAAGGTAAAGTGGAGTTGATGCCACCATGCCACATAAAATTAAGTTCCTAAGTTAACCGTGTTACAATGAAAATATTGTATATTGGTTCCTAGCTTCCACTACTTTATAAGCACAGATTTATCCTAGTATTGAAATAAGTTGATAGTGATCACAGATACACAGGTTGTTTCAATACCTGTTTCAGGTTAAACAAAAAGCTCCTGGTTAGATATGCCTGAACAATTGCACGGGCACTCAGAAACAGTAGCTGGTATCCATTTTCCTGACATGAAACAGGATCTAATATTAGACATTAATCTTCTTGAGATACAATTGAACACAATGATAGATATCATGACAACATCATGCATGCTAGGCTGCATTTGGCATAAGACAGATAGCGAAAGCTTTGCTGATAATAATTAAAAATAATTTGCATTCACATTGAAACAGAATGAAGCAGAAGTCTAACCTAAGTTGAAAAATAATAAAAATACTGATAGAATGCAAAGTGAAACAGATAAAAAGAACAGTAAAAGAAAACATTAAATGTGGCATGTTTGTACTTTATAGCAGTTCTGTTAAATGTCTGCTTGATAGCCAGCCTTTCACTCAACTGAGCTGGCTCATCAAGCAAACCAGACATGATCCAGGTTTTAGGTTCATTTGCTGAACAATCTCAAGCCAAAGCCAGAGGAACTTGGTTCAATCCCCTGCAAACTCATATATGTGTATATATATTGTGGCATAACTGTAAAGGTCTATAAATAAAATTCCCCCAAGATAGTCTTTGTAACATAAATGAATATGCAACAAGCATTTCTAGTCTGCAGTTCATATCATCCTTGCAAACATAATACTCAAGAAGTATATAGAAGTCATTTGGCAACCCAATTTTCTTTTCTTTCTCCCTACCGAATCAAGTAAACAACTAAGTTAAGAGACAGTTGGGGCAAGGAGCCACTAATAGTGCAACAAGAAAGCGGAACTTTGATTACATATCCACTATACAAGTTGGTTCTTGAAGAAAGAGCCCTTGCAAGAACTGTTGTCATTGACCTCATCAAATTTGGCCTTGACAATCCAAGACGAGATCAAATGAAAATTTTATATTTGTGTGTGTGTGTACATACACTAATACACATACACATACCTTAATGTCGGAGAAAAGCCTAGCCACTCCAGATTGTGTCCAATCTTTGCCAACTAAAGGCATGAACTGCCCCAAAACATCAGACCTGGAAGAACAAAAAAAATTGATCTGACTGTAATTTTCAAACCATAGTGCAACTCTTCCTTCTATTTCCTCTGTGCTTTTTTCTTGTTTTAGTAACTTTAATAGTACATGTCTGTCTAGTCATAACAGAAAAGAAACCATGGAGAATATCTTTTTCTTATGCAAACATGGAGAATATCTACATACAACAAAGATAAATTGGTAGTGGATAAATGCTTTCTATTAAAAACAGCCGAGAGTTGTGGTTAATCATCAAGGATAACAGAAACAAAAATTAAGGTGACCATTCTACACAAGATCTAGACAAAATATCACTAGGAGAATGAAATGGATTAAGAATACAAGCTAATGACAGATGCTTAGCATTAATCACAGCCACTAGGTTTCCAACTAAGAACTAGCAGTAGAAGGAAGCTTAAGGCCAAGTTGATTCTCTCATGGCTGAAGGCGTAACTACTCAGACGACAACTTGTTGATTGGTTTCTTAAGAGGATTTCAAATACCTTTTGATTTTGAAGAATAAAACAATGAAAATAGTGGAGAAAAAACACAAAATTGATTATATACAATTTCACTTAAAGTCATTTTAACACACCATAGGGCTTTCTCAAAGCCTGACCCTGACATGACAGACAACTAAATTATTTTTTAATCATTACATGCAGCCCCTTTCCTATTTGCCTTTATATTGTAACAGTTTCAGTAGCATCAATATATACCAAAGTTTGCGCCACAGGTGCATATTGGGATTTTATCATGAAATAAATATCTAATTAAGTGGGGGACAGGGTAGAGAAGAATAATGACAGTGAAGTGGCACCCATGTCAAGTTTAAAAACATATTTAGTAGCTTAAGATGCAGTCTCAGAAGCCTTACTTGGTAATAGTTCCATCAACATCTGAAATTACAATTTTTGCGTTCCACTTCCATAAATATATATGAGCATCAACCTGTTATGTAGTTAAAATTTCACAACTTAAAGACAAACCCAGCCATTTAATATATTTTCATATGGGAGCTTGGATTATAGATAAATACCAAACCTGTTGTGTTCCAAGAACCCTGGTAGAGAAACTGAAGGTCACCAAATTTTGACCTTCTTTCAGATTCAAAGATGATATCTGCTTGTTAGTAGGAACATTTGTCCTCTTGAACTGCTTGTGAGGTGTTCCACGGCTGCTGGATGTTGGAGTTGGCTCTACAAGAGAATTCTGCAAACCAGACTCAGAATCTACAAATACATCCTCATTTGATGAGTTACTATTACTGTGGTTAAGTGTTTTGACTTTTCGAAAAGGAATAGACCAGAGTCTCCATCTGCGTCGAGATGAAGTAGACCCAGGATCACTGTCCCCCGACTTCAGTGCATCATCCTGTTCCACAGGAATTGCGTCTTTGGGTTCAATGGTTATATCTAAACCAAATGCAGCCATTCCAAGAATAAGGGGAGCGGCCTTTTCCCATGGCAAGTACGTATTTCTAAACTTAATAATGAGATTTTCATTCTGGATTATGGATGGTGCGGAACTTCTAAATTCCTCTGCAGATATTCGATGTGCTTCAAACACTTCAGCAGCAGCAACCAAACCCATACCTGCCTTAAGTTCTTGACCGCAAAGTGAAATCTCAAAATCTGCGAATTGGAAATTGAACGGAAGTGAATAAATGCTCGACTATAATTGCAGAATTCAAGCACAAATAATTTGGAGAACAGTTCTTACTCAAACCTGAATGACGTTGGTCCCCTTTTTGGGAAGTTGCTGTTTTATGTTCCACTGCCTCACTAATATTACTGCCATTTTCAAATGCAGGGGTATGTTTACTATCATCTAGCCCTTCAATTGATGCATTTTTCTCAACCTCTTGAAGTTCCAATTCTAAATTTGGAGATCTGTTATCATCAGAAGAGGCAGAACGACTAGAGGAAGATAACTTGTCAAGGTTTTTAGATTGTACAATGCTCTCTTGTTCAATTTCATCAACTACTGAATAGTCTGTGTTAGATTGCTCCGCTAAATTTTGAACCTCCAAAGAGGAGCCTACATATGGTAAATCAGCATTTCCAACCTGCTGAGCAGATTCTTGTTTGAAAAGAGTCTCCCTCTTGATACCGGATGCAACCTCTTCTGAATTAATTTGCATATGAAGATCTTCTTCTTGATTTTTAATCCTCAAGGTCTCCTGTGCTTGACAAATATTTCCCTCCTTTCCTCGACTAACTTCCAGCTGGTGCCCAGAAACATTCCCATCACCACTAGTGTTGCAACAACTACTGGGTGGAACATCAGTTGTTAAAGCATCCAACTGACTTATATAATCGTTAGCCAAAGCATTTTCATCAGAGCTAAACTCCTCGTTGCCTTCGCAAAAGCCAGTCTCTTCCCCTGGGCCCAGAAATCGAGGAGTTCTCAACAGCACATTCTCCAGATTCTGCTCTGATTCTGAGATTGGGGCCGTCAGTATGTGACCATCCACACTCACCAAGACAACCTCTGAATGGGAACCCTGTGAGTCCACAAATGTTTCTCCATCTAGATTCTCAAATTGATTAGACCCATATTCTGACAACTCAACTGAATCTTCAAAAGAAGATTGTTCATCTTGGAATTCAAAATATCTGTGATCAACATCAGATTCAGCCCTTTGAAGTCGAGGCACATCTGAGGAATCACCTGCACCTTTCAACTGAAGCACCGCTGAATCAGAGATGCTATGATCAAGTCTATGACCACAAACATTATCAACACACAGATAAATATTATTTTTGTTATCAATTTCCATAACACTATCATCTTGAGTAAATTCAGAGTTATTAGAATCCTCAACCACCCCATTAGACTGAATTCCTTTATCATCGTTCACCTCCTTTAAAAAATAGGCCTCCCCTGAATTGTCAAGGTACATGTGGAAGTTTGCTTCAGTGCCGTTAACGTTTATACGGACAATCTTTTCAGCACCTTTGAGAACACCCTGGAATTTACCAAAACGAACATACCAAGGTGTGCTTCTAAATGTGCCGTCTTGTTGCTCAACAACAATCACATCAATAGCCCCACCAAAGGGGTGAAAAGGGGTAGCAACTGAGTAGACACCTTGGGTAATCAGGCTTCCAACTTTGCCCACCACATTCATTTCGCCAGATGTCAATGAACCCCTTAAATTTTGGGAGATCAAAAACAGACTTTAAAGTTTAAGCCTTGCTTTCAATCAAAATTCAAAACAACTCCAACGACATACATAAATTATTCCTACAACCAACTCGGCTCTAGATATCTGAATTTCTTGGTTTCTTTCCGGAGACTACGGTTGTTGCTCAAGAATAGCACTGCATGGCATACGAATACGAAGAAGAAAGAGAAAACAGTTTTAACGAACGGAATGACCATATCGGCAATAAATTTGAACCAACTGATTTCTAAGTAAATTTAAATACGTGCCCACATGGGTTCCAAAAAGAAAAACCGAAGGGAAATACAGAATGAAACTCGAAACTTTGCAGTGTGCATAAATAATGTGCTCAAATCCCGAAATTTCGACTATTTCGCTGTACTCCACAATCAAACAATGCAAGAACATACCAACTTTCTCATATTACTAAATTTTAATATCTGAAACTAAAAAAAAAAATAAGCATTGACAATCCTAAAACAGAATCAAGATAGAAAGAGGTAAAGCGAGAAGAATGAATTAAGAGAGTTACAGATTGAGAAGAGCAAAAAGGGAGGGCAATTTGTGCTTGTATTTGCTTCTGTGTGATATGAGGTTTGTTATAATTCTTGCACTAGCTTTGATGCTGTGAATCCTCCTCCTCCGTCGTGAATTTTCTTAGATGCATCGAAGTTTGGACATTCTGGGAGGATTGGAGGACAGGAAAAATGCAAAGTCAGAACCACCCTTCCTCCCTCCCTCACCATTAAATAGGTATTCCCTTTCCCACACACACTCAAATTTGCGTTTGGACAATATTACGCGAAATCCGTCCAAATCATCAATCTTGGGTTTGCACGGTCATTTCACATTAGCTTTCTGGCGTTTTCCTCTCACTGTTTAATTAAATGGACGGAAAGAGAACACCGACGACGTCGTCTGCCTCTTGTGTTGGTGTGAAAAATATTCTCCCATGGACCAAGACGCCCTCTACTCCCTAAATACACAACCGTAATCTAGAAAATATTCTCTCATTTTCCTTTCCAGAATAACTAGATTCGTCTATTATTTAATTATGCACGCGTTGACCCCGTGATCCACTGGATGACGATTTCTGGGAGACGAGAGAAAAAGCAAAAGATGTGAAGAAAGCAGCTAGAAACGATGTAACACGTGCCAAGTTATAGCAGAATGACTTGACAAATGACAATGAACAAAAAGAAAAAAGAAAACAAAATAATCTAACTTGACCAAGTCTCAGTGGGGGGCCCAGAGATAATCAATCGGGCAAGGACGCTCCCCCCGTTGAATGGGCTTACCCATTTTTCCACGCACATACATATTGGTACCCAATGCCCTAACGGCGTCGTTTAATAACACCACGGACGACGGTCCACGCGGCCACATCCAGATCCCAATAATAAGCACAGCAACCCTTGAAATTTCTCTGGCCATTACTCATTAGGCTAGGGTCGTTCCCTCTTCGGAATCACCACCCGGAGCCATCGATTTGTTTGCTGCTCTTCCGACGCTACCGCCACAATTCCCCGCCAAAATGACCAAAACAATCTCCCCCCTCCTCCTCTTCCCCCTCATTCTCCTCTCCCTTCTCTCCCCCTCCACCGCCGAGATCAAATCCCTCACCATCAATTCCGACACCCGACCCATGATTTTGTTCGAGAAATTCGGATTCACCCACAAGGGTTACGCTTCCATCGCTGTCTCCTCCGTCTCCGTCGCTGTCCTCTCCTCCGAAGCTCAACCCGAGTCTTCTCGCCTCGGCTTCTTCCTTCTCAATGAAGAAAGCCTCCTCCAAGTCCTCATCGAGATCCAACAAAACCCTTCCTTCTGTGTCCTTGATTCCCACTACATCTTCCGTCTCTTCACTTTCCGTGATCTTTCTCCCCCTCCTCTTACCTCCTTTAATCGATCTTACCCTGTCACTTCTCCCAATGAATACAGCCTCTTCTTTGCCAATTGTGCTCCTGACACCTCTGTCTCCATGGTGGTTCGCACGGAGGTCTATAACCTTGATAGCGACGGCTCCAAGGATTTTCTCTCTGCCGGTCAGACCCAGCTTCCGACCCTCTTCTTCCTCTTCTCCCTGGCTTATCTTGCTTTCATGGGTTTCTGGATCTACATCTGTTATACAAATAAGAGATCTGTTCATCGGATCCATTTATTGATGGCTGTGTTGCTTCTAATGAAGGCTTTGAATCTGATCTGCGCCGCTGAGGACAAGCATTACATCAAGGTCACCGGGACCCCTCATGGGTGGGATGTGTTGTTTTATATATTTCAGTTTATTCGTGTTGTTTTGCTCTTCACTGTTATCATATTGATCGGAACCGGGTGGTCCTTCCTGAAACCCTTTTTGCAAGAGAGAGAGAAGAAAGTGTTGATGATTGTGATCCCGCTTCAAGTTTTGGCGAATTTGGCTTCTGTTGTGATCGGCGAGACTGGGCCATTTATTAAGGATTGGGTTACATGGAATCAAGTGTTCTTGCTGGTAGATATTATCTGTTGTTGTGCTATTATTTTTCCCATTGTCTGGTCTATAAGATCGCTGAGGGAAACCTCCAAGACCGATGGGAAGGCTGCTAGAAATTTGGCAAAGTTGACACTTTTCAGGCAATTTTACATTGTTGTCATTGGGTATTTGTATTTTACACGTATAGTAGTGTTTGCCCTGAGAACTATTGCTGCATATAAGTACCAGTGGGTCAGTAGTGCTGCCGAGGAGACTGCCAGTCTTGCATTTTACATGGTGATGTTCTACATGTTTAGACCTGTGGAGAAGAATGAGTACTTCGTTCTTGATCAGGAGGATGAAGAGGCTGCAGAGTTGGCTCTTAGGGACGAAGAATTTGAGCTTTGAGGTTAGTGCTGAAGGAATATGACTGGCCCTCTTTGTCGACCTTGCTGTCACAAATGCAACTCTTATCTGGTTGTCCAATGAATTCATTATTATTTGTGGTTCAGGTCCGTTGCTAGTGCAAATGCTGTTCTTCATTTATCCCTGTTGTTTTTCTACTTAACCTCTTACTGCTAGATAAGTGTTGATACTGGAATACTGCTTGTATGTTGAACTAATGAATTTTTTTGTCATAATGCTGATAATTGATTCTACAGAATAGGTTTAGTTTCTAGTCATGTTCTGGCTCAAGTACTGCATTCTGGCTATATGTCACACGAGGATTTGTACACTCAGTGTCTCAATTTGAGGACAATTCTTTTATTGATACTTTTATCTTTGATTTTACATATTATCCCGTCTATCTAAGTGTTTCGTAGGTCCAGTTATGCTTGATTGTATAGTTTGAACTCCGGCACTTCAGTTTGAAAAAAAAAGGGGGGGGGGGGGGACTAAGATAAAAAGAGAAAGAACCTTCGGAATCTCCGAGGTGATAACTACATACTAATTGCTATGCATCAAACGATTTAGGAGTAGTTGGCTAAGTAACTATTGCATGACGGTGGGGCTAATTTGAGTATAATCTAAATCAATTTATGATGGATTTGTTCCTTGTACTTTGTGGTCAGGACAACGGCTACTATGCTTTGTCCGTAGTTTGAGGAAATCAACGATGTCGTTTGATATTGAATATAACAAAAGGTTCGTCTGAAATCAGACAGATGTGGTGTAAAATTAGATCGATAACAGAGAAGTGATGATATCTTCGTTGTTTGAACAATTCAACCTTTGAGTGGCTTGTGAATTGTGATGTATGTTGTTTATGATTGTGCCCTCAGTAGCAAGCCTTTTGACTTGTGTCAAGATTTTTATAATGATATCTTGTGTTTCGTGTTCGTATCCTAGTTTCATAGACTGGAACAATACATAATGAAATCGATAATTTTCAACTTTAGACAACTAAGTTTTCCCTATAAGGCAGTGCTAAACGATGGTTATCCTTTTCAGCAAAGTGATTAACTACCTTTGAGTTTAATACTGAGCAAAGGGGGTCCAACATTATGCGAGTCACTCTGACTTGGTGGAAAGTGATTGCGATTTGCGAGCGAAGAGTGATCAGTAGACTTCCAATCATATTCCATTTTCCTTTCATTACTTGTAAATTAATCATGACTTTGAAATATTAATAAATCTATACTATATATGTTTGAAAATTAAGTCATCATATTAAATTTGTAATTTTTATTTTTGTCTTTCTTTAAGGGATAGTGGTCTATGAGTGGCTAGTTAGTTAATGTTAATTTTATATTATTTTTTAAGAGAGTAAATAATTTATTTTAACATTTTAAATAATTAAATTTGTATTTAACAAATGAATTATATAGAATATGATTAGTTATATATTAATTTATTTTAATTAAATGACACTTCTTTTATTTAAATTTATTAATTTATTTAAATTTAAAAATAACAAAATGAATTTACATATACGATAGTGAATGTGAAAAGTTTAGTAAGATAATAACATTATACGTACTAAAATTATGTTGTGACATTTGATTTGTATAAAGAATATAACAAAAATAAATTCAAGAAAATTATAGTTTTTGTAATAGTAGCATTATTATTTAAAGATGAGGTATGTATTTCAAGATCTCCCATCCTGATCCAATTTATATAAATTGTCACCTTCTGTGATTAATTAGTAAAATCTCTTTATAATGAATCCATCTCTTTGTTAGTCATGTGCTATAAGGATGGAATTTCTTAAAAATTTGGATTATTAGAAGTGGTTTTTGTGGGCAATAAGTTTAGTGGGCCAAAGGGCCACGTGGCACTTATTTTTTTGGAAGGGTCTAATTATCATATATTTCTAAGAGATTTCTAAGCAAGGCAGGCGGCCTCCTTTTCATTTTTTATTTTAAGAAATAATTTTAAAAAAATAAAAAAAAATCTAGAACACAAATATTTAAAATTTTTTTTATAATTTATTTTTGAACACTTATATATATTTTTTAATTTTTTTTATAAAAAAAGAAAGGTTACAACCCTACAGCATAAGATAGTAAGGCCCGAAAATAGATACAATGCAGTGGCTTGTAACTATGTGAGCTCTAATTTAAAAGGTTGTGGGCTTAAAAAATATTAGAAAAAATTGTCTCATAATACATGTAAAAAAAATACGTCCAGCCTGCCCCCTTAAATTGGGCGGGGCGAGCCAATTCGCTAATTTAGCAGGTTGAAAAATGCCAGCCCAGCCCCCACCTAATGAGTTGGTAGGCGCCAACCCGTTCAAAAATTAAAGAAAAAAAGAATAATTTGACAGGTAGGCAGGTTGGTGCCCTGCCCCGCCATGTAAGTGGAGCGGAGCGGGCCAACTCGTTATTTTAAACAGGCTGGATGAGCCAACCCAACGGGTCCAATCCATTTTGCCAGTTCACGCATGGGACAAAACTATTTAATTAAAGCCTTGCCATTGCACGGAATCTAAGTCACTCCGGCCCATATTTCTATGTTCTAAATTATTATGGACTAATATTCTGTTCCCTTTTCCATGAACAAAGTATATTCAATATTCCCTTCGTTTTAAATTATTTATCATTTTATAAATTATCTGTTATTTTAAAAACTTAATTTTATTTTAAATTATTTGTCGTTTTATATTACTAATGAAGTATTAATTGTTCTTTTTCTAACGTTACCTCTATTTATTATTATCTTCAATAAAGTAATAATAAAAATTTAAGTTGACTTTAATAAGAACACTTTAATTAAGTATAATTATTTTTTTTAGTTAGAATTGAACCTTAATTTTTATGTCATTATCTTAAAAGATAAATAATTTAAAATAAAAAAAAAGTATATTGCAAAGTAAATTAATTATGAATATCCATTCCCAATAAAGAAATCAACATACTGGTATAAGAGCATTCTCCGAAGTTTCTGTACGTTCACCTAACCAGCTCATCCAATCAACAAGGAAGTCAAATTTGTATGACTCGTAACTGTAAGGGAGATGAACACAGGGTAATTTGAAAGTGGGGTCAGCCAAAGCACCTCTTGAACTCCATTTTTTTTGGCAGAAAAGAAAATGAATAAATTATGACGCCAGAGACAGTTGACAAGAGGATGAGCTTATTTCTCA
>JASKGM010000013.1:11448386-11490471 GCA_034509205.1 Ceratonia siliqua | reverse complement strand
ATTTGTAGCTTCTCAGAAACATCTGCCTGCAGGAGACGCTGTCCACCACTCTGGGGTGGCCATACATTTGCGAACCCTTTGGTCTGTTAGAGCTCACAGACCTTACAAACTCAGCGTCCGATTCCGGCCACTTGTAGAGATTCACGTAGGTTGCTCGGATGGGAACACGTGCGCCGTTGATACAGTTTGACATGCAAACAGAGCTCATCTTTCTCAGTCGAATCTTGGAGTTGCTGACTCTGCTTCGTGGATCTGGAAACAGGGTTAACTGAATTGATTTATAGTCAGCTTTTTATCACGTGTGATGACTATGTTTTCTCTTTCTCGTGTTTTTCTGTGAGTTTGTGCAGTTAGGCAAGAATTAGATGGCCTAAAGAAATTGCCCCAATAATCTGCATATTAAATTATTTGGGCTTTGAGCCACATTCCAAAACAGAGGCTGACAATAAAATATATGAATATCTGAAAGCTTTTGTGGCAGTTCCTGGTGTGATAGATTTGATGTTATATGAATATATAACTTCAAATTATATTCAAGCGATAATTATTTGAAGCTTTAAAATGTATTTATGATCTATTTACATATAAAACATAGAAGCTTTTATTAATCCCTTCTTATTGGCCGGTAACAGTGGCAAAATAGCATGCACTTCAATTATGATTTTTTTAAATGTTTTGATTTAAACTCACTATCTTCTAATTGAAGTGTTTCTCTAATTTGATATTTAAATTTATAGCTGTTAAAGCAATAATGTTTAAAATGCAAAACTCACGTGCCTAATATTTCGTATATAACCATATTTATAAGTGGAGTTTATTGGATTAACTGTTTGTGGATGTTGAGAATTTGATGCAACCAAATATGTAAATAGAATTTAATACTTTTGATTAATTAATTGTCTAATTGAGTCTATTTTTACACTATTTGTATATTATCCTTTATTAATAAAATACCACAAATAATTATTTTTATTCAACAGTTAATATCTCTGTCAATTAAAACACAACTATTATTTTCACACACAAAAACAATTAATATAAGTACTATAATTTTTTAAAAATATTTGAATTAAAATTAAATTTGATGGAATATCATAAAACTTACATAAAGCTACTAGTTTTGTGCTTAAAAAATCGCTCTTTTTATTTATGATAATGGAGGGAAAGGGATGTCACTAAATTATAATTATAATCATAACATTGCTTTTGGTATGGAAAGCTAATTAAATAGTAAATATCGACATTAGACGCTTCAAAATAACATGACATTGATCATGTATTAACGGACATAAGTAATGTCACCTAAAAACTATAAACTATAAACTATAAACTATATATTAAATTATCAATTTCGTTAATAGAGATAGTCAATAATTACTCTTATATAGCCAAATTGATCTTTTTAGTATTTTTAAAAACATTATTTTTATTTAAAATAGTGTCTTACAAAATTTATGTTTTTAATTTGATTTTAAAATAATTAAAAAATATTGTAAATTGCTTAAATAAAAATAATTTAAAAAAGTAGGTAGAGAGAAAAAGGGGCAATATATTAAGAAGAATAAACCGTGATCCTGTAAATTAGGTGGTGGAGATATCCTTTCGCCCAGCTACATATGGCCTAAGGAAGTTTTGACTATTTCCAAACTTCAAGTCACGTGCTGCCTGCTTCCGATCAAACCTGCCGGTAGGACGACGGAGTCAGATATTTGCCTGGTCAACCCTCAATCAGATACATGGAAAAACAACTTTCGGCTCTTCCGTTAATTTATCAACACAAGAAAGAAAATCATTTTTCCCCCTAATATCAAGTCTCGTTTGAAGACGTTAACAATTAAAATTCTAAAAGTATCAAACTACCTAAGTAAATTGAAATTTCAAATTAAAATTTATTTGATCTAGGCATTTATAATTTGATAATTAATAGATGCATATATTCTCTGTGCTATTATTAAACACATGACATAAAATTTATTTGATCTAGGCATTTATAATGATATAAAACCTTAAAATGCGGATAATGTTTTTACATTATTTATGCGTTTCCAATGGAGCAACGAATGAAAGGGAGGAAACAAAGGAAGAGAACAGTGAACAGATTGGACATTTGAGGTGTGAGCTCATCATATAAGGCGCTTGTTATATTACAGTCCAAAAAATTTAGGGTTATAGCATAATTTCAATATCCTGATTTTTTAATTTATATATTTTTTTATTTTTTAAGATTAATTAATTATTATTTAGGTTATATAATTTTTTAAAAATTTTTAAAAATATTTTTACATCTTTTATATACTATTTATTCATAAACAAAAATATTTTTAAAAAATATAAAAACGTTTTAAAAAATTTTTAAAAATATATATAATATAAATAATAATTTATTAATATAAAAAAATAAAAAAAATAATTAAAACAATAAATAAATAAATAAAAAATCTAAACTACAACCTTGTAACTTAGAATTCACTTTCAATGTAAAAGCCATCCGGAAAAGCCTATGTTTCTGCACAAATTCCCAGTAAGACTCTATCATTTGGTTTGACCCCTCTTGCTTTATATTATGGTGAAGTCTAAGATACAGCTCCAATTTAAAATATTGAGAAAGTCCGAGATTAATGAATTAATATTAAAAAATAAAAAGGCCACCCCCGCATCTGTCCTAATCTGTCTGTTTCCATGCCGCCCTTGGTTTGGTTTAGGAGTCCGTAACCAGGGAAGCCTAAACCAAACCAAGAGACCAACGGAGAGAAGAGAGGTCAGAGTCAGGACGATCATTTTCATTAAGTGCAGCACCATTTGTTGCTCCAACTGAATCCCATAGATTCGTGTTCGTCTTCTTCTGTGCCCTGCCACACTTGCACTTTCTAGTCAAATCCACTCACACCACTTTCCTACCCTTCTTCTACTCTTCAATTCAAATTCCCCTCTCTCTGCCTCTCCTGTATTTAAATTTAAATGATCTTATTATCCACTTAAATACCATTTTATTGAACGAATAATATGGTTCTTTTTTAAAAAACAAAAAAGCAGAGGAGTGGAGAGAGTGAGTTTATCAGTATAATGGTAGCTATGGGGAAAGCATATGCTTGGAATTTTGGAATCACGACAGGGACCCCAATCCAATCTCATAATATAATTATGTCTAGTTGTAGTTGTGCCTTTCTTCGTGGTTTTTTTCATACTTAATACTCCACTATTGACTAATCCCATCCCTAAGCAATTTCCAAAAGAGCTAAAAGCGTATCACTACAAAGTAAGGGTCTTCCTTCACTCACCTCCACCTCCACCTCCACCTCAATCTCTCAAGTCTCAGCACCACTTGTACCCTACCCAATCAACAAAAATATTTAGTGGGTGAACGTTTTTATTATGAAATATTTTACTTCTTTTTACAAATTTGTTTAAATCTTTTAAAATATTTACAACTTGGAGAGAGATGGAGTGTTGTTGGATCCGCAATTAGTAGAACAGAAAGAAACAAAGACAGGCCATATTGCGAAATGGAATGGAGGATTCCCCGACCAAGCTCCTTGTTCCCACAACAGACTCCACGGCACACTGCTCAATGCCTTCCCAATTTTTATTTCAAAATAAATTTGATTGAGGAGTGCCAGTGTATTTATTTCACTAGTAAAGAGTAATCTATAATTAAACAAACAAAATAAAATTGAAGAAAGAGTCAACGTGTTCCCACTTTCCCGAACTGCCCTGGCCCCCCACCGTCACTTCAACTTTCACGGTTACGTTACGGACTAGGGTTTTGACTTTTGACTTTCTGCTTGCTGGCCCATATTCCTTTCGTGTTCGACTAAGAAACAAATTACTATTAGAAATTTAGAATAATCTTCCTCAAACCATAGATCCAAACAATGAAATGAAATGGGAAAGCATATACCACGAATTTCTTCAAAAGGGTATGAGCATATTTGGTTTGTTTTGTTTTAAAATAGCTACTTCGCCATCAAAGATAATCTTGTGTTGAGCCGCCATAGATGAATTGATTTTAGAAGGCTTTAAACTTCACACGATACGCCTTCACTAAAACATACAAAAACCTGTCTTTTTATTCCTATATTCTTATTATTATTTCAGTCGGGTTGGTCATATTTTCCTAACAGAATAAAAAATTGTTTATTATATTTTTAAATAAGAAATAAATTAATTCACAACAGTGTTAAAAAATACATGTCAATTTTTTAAAAGAGGACAATTGTGACTAAAAAGGTGTATTTTCGTTTTGACGTCAAGATCCAAAAGATTTAGCAATGAACGTTCTAGATTAACCCACGAAATCAAGCAGTATTTTACAAATCCCGGCAAATAATTGAAGTAAAAGACAATTTAATATAACAGAAAAATACCGGACTGCAAATCATACGTAACCCAATGAGAAAGAAGGCCCGACCCACCCATTGCCACCATTAACAAAGTGACATGTCAGCGAAGGAACTTTTCCACTCTGCCTTGGTCGCTATCAAACAACGTCACGCTTAGGTGGCCTTGTACAGGACGATGGTACCACGAAATTTCGGTTTGTATTAATCGATAATTAATTGGTTTTGTTTTAAACTGCCATTAAACGGTACGCACTACGCACTGTGAGAGAAGGGAACTCGGGGAAGAGAGAGAGTACACAAACACATAGGCACATAGCTTAGTGGGGAGGGAAAGCATAAGCACATTCTACGATGCGTGAGACTCATTGAATGGTTCAGGCCGCGAAGCTTTCTCCTTCTCTTTCCGCTTTCCTTTTTCTCAAGAAACAAGCGCCTCATCGAGTTTTCGAAACCAGTAGGCAGGTCCGGTATTTTGAGACTTGCATACGCTACTTAGTTATTTTTTGTCTTTTCATTTCTTGGATTTTCCGATTCCCCGATCGATTTTTCCGTTCATCGAATCGAGGCCCCCAATTTCCTTGGAACTCTTGCTTCCTCATGTATAATTTTCAACTAGGGTTTCGGGTTCGTGACTTTTTTATCCCGATAGATTCTAATAATTTCTGATAAATTAACTGCAACACATTTTTCTTTTTCCCCTCAGAGTTTCGCCCGAGAAATTGTTTTCTCCAGGTTTATTCTGGTGGATCTACATGGGGAAGGGAGGCCAAGATTACGGGAAACAAGAGAATATCAGTTCCAAGCCTTCAGACTTTCCAGCGTGGGCTAAGCATGTGCAGGAATGCGAGGAACAATATAAGGTAAAAGTAAGTAGGGGCTTAACTTCCGACGAGGTTGAGGAGAAGCGCAAGATCTATGGGTTGAACGAGTTGGAGAAGCACGAGGGCCAGTCGATTTGGAGTCTGGTCATTGAGCAGTTCAATGACACATTGGTTCGAATTCTCCTTGCCGCTGCGGTTATTTCCTTCGTGCTCGCTTGGTATGATGGCAAGGAAGGTGCAGAGAAGGAGATTACAGCTTTTGTGGAGCCGTTGGTGATATTTCTGATATTGATTGTAAATGCCATCGTGGGAGTATGGCAAGAGAGCAATGCAGAGAAGGCACTCGAAGCGCTGAAGGAGATTCAGTCGGAGCACGCTACTGTGATTCGTGATTGCAAGAAAATTCCAAGGTTGCCGGCAAAGGATCTTGTGCCTGGTGATATTGTCCAGCTTAAGGTTGGGGATAAAGTGCCTGCTGATATGCGGGTGGTGGAATTGATTAGCTCCACTTTACGACTGGAGCAGGGCTCATTGACTGGAGAGAGTGAAGCAGTGAATAAAACTTACAAGGCTGTTCCCGAGGATACTGATATTCAAGGTAAAAGGAGTATGGTATTTGCAGGGACAACAGTTGTTAATGGAAATTGCATCTGCATGGTTACTCAGACGGGTATGGATACGGAGATTGGAAAGGTGCATAAGCAGATACATGTGGCATCACAGAGTGAGGAGGATACCCCGCTGAAGAAGAAGCTCAATGAGTTTGGAGAGCAGCTAACTATGATAATTGGAGTAATATGTGTTTTGGTATGGCTCATCAACGTTAAGTACTTCCTTAGTTGGGAATATGTGGATGGGTGGCCAACGAACTTCAAGTTTTCATTTGAGAAATGCACATATTACTTTGAGATTGCTGTGGCGTTGGCTGTGGCTGCTATTCCAGAAGGTTTGCCTGCAGTCATTACAACTTGTTTGGCGCTAGGTACTCGCAAGATGGCTCAGAAGAACGCACTTGTTCGAAAGCTACCAAGTGTGGAAACTCTGGGTTGTACGACTGTGATTTGTTCAGATAAAACCGGAACATTGACTACAAACCAGATGGCAGTGGCAAAGCTTGTAGCTATTGGCGCTACAGTGGATACACTGAGAACTCTCAAGGTGGAGGGAACTACGTACAATCCATCTGATGGTAAAATAGACGACTGGCCAACAGGTCGAATGGATGCAAATCTTGAGATGATAGCAAGAATAGCTGCTGTCTGTAATGATGCTGGAGTAGCACAGTCAGAGCATAAGTTCGTCGCCAATGGAATGCCTACTGAAGCTGCCTTGAAGGTAAGATCTTTTTATGCTCTTTCCTCCTTTTATGATTTATTATTAAGTTGCTTTTGGATTAACCATCCTTTGAATAAATACCTTACCTGTTTAGCATTAGCAAATTAGCTTTTTTTTAATTAAAATGTTATGGTGGATTGAGGCATTTCATTCTTATTTCATTCATATGAACCTACTCAATGTAGTCTCTAAAGGCGTTTTACAACTTTTTGTGCTCCCTTTTCGGATTCCAGGTTTTGGTAGAGAAGATGGGCCTTCCTGAAGGATCCAGGGATGTACCATCAGCAAGTACAAGTACCTTACTACGTGAGTTGAAGTTTTTGGTCTTAAATAATATATATCGATATGTAAAAACAAATTATTTGATGTCTCCTTTGACCAACTACATCTACATTTAAAATAAGTTTCTTAATTTAGTATTTTATGATGAGAAAATAGAAAGCAGTACTTAAGTTGAAGCAATCTGTAAAGCATATTTATAAGTAAGAAGCCACTACTTTAAGGTTCTTTGAGGTAACTGATTTCGAAGAAAAGATTATATGATTGAGACCAACTACTTTGCTGTGTGGGAATCTGTACTAGTAATGAAACAGATCCAATACCCATAACTAACTTGCTTTACCATCAAATTTTAACCAAGGTTGTTGCGAATGGTGGAATGAACATGACCGTAGGATTGCTACTCTTGAGTTTGACCGTGATCGGAAGTCAATGGGGGTTATTGTGAACTCCCGTCTAGGGAAAAGGTCACTGCTAGTAAAGGTATTTCCTCGTTCTCTCTTCCTAGTTGCCACTTGGAAAGATTGTGTGGATTTTTCTCCATTATGCTCTTATTTTATAATCATACACTTAATAGTTGCCAAGCGTCAATACTGCATAATGTAGATAATTTTTACTATGTAGTTTGAGTGGCCTTAAAAAGAATGTAATTTGCTGTAAAAGAAGTTCAAAACTATTAGTTGTTCTTCATATTAAGTGAATACTCTTATGTAGGACCAGAGACTGAATTTGAACTGCAGGCACAATTCTCTTATTTTGTTATCTGTGAAAGTTTTTTTAATTATTTGAACTAGTCTAAAGAACAGGAATGTCATCAGTATTTTAAGGAGTTAGTATTTTGGCTAAACTCCCCTATACATTCAGTAGCATCGATGTAACAAAACAAAGTGCTTTTGAATGTTTGCTAGTATTTAGCAGAGTAAATTCTCTGACTTAGGGTAGGGTGTTCATGGCTAACCTATTCCTCTTTTTTCTCTGCTCATTTTGTCTTTATTATTGTATATTTAGAAGCTCTGTTGCATAGTCTATACATGAGCATACATGTACTCGTGCTCTTTAATTTTTGTTGCTTTTCTTTTCTGTAAGGAAATATTATAAATTATTTATCCCTAAATTTTGACAGGGTGCTGTAGAAAATGTGTTGGAAAGAAGCTCTAAAATTCAGTTGCTTGATGGTTCTGTTGTGAAACTGGACAATAATGCTAAGAACCTTATAGTGCAAGCTCTTAATGATATGTCAACTGGTGCATTGCGCTGTTTGGGATTTGCATACAAAGATGAGCTCCCTATGTTTGAAAACTACAACGGTAATGATGATCATCCTGCTCATCAGCTTTTGCTCAACCCTTCCAACTATTCATCAGTTGAAAGTGAACTTATTTTTGTTGGCTTGGTTGGTTTGAGGGTAAGTTTTGATGTTTCCATTTTCCACTTTTTGCTTTCTCAGTTTCATAATTTTTGTTTGTTTTAGTAACTATGTGAATTCGAATCTTGAATTTTACATAGGATCCTCCTAGGAAGGAGGTATGCCAAGCAATTGAGGACTGCAGAGCAGCTGGAATTCGTGTTATGGTAATTACTGGAGATAATAAGAAGACAGCAGAAGCTGTATGTTGTGAAATAGGTGTGTTTGGACCCAATGAAGACATTAGATTGAAAAGTATAACAGGTAAAGATTATATGGAGCTGCATGATAAAAAAGGCCATCTCAGACAGAGCGGTGGGCTTTTGTTTTCAAGGGCAGAACCTAGGCACAAGCAAGAGATTGTGAGGCTGCTCAAAGAGGAAGGGGAGGTGGTTGCCATGACTGGAGATGGTGTGAATGATGCACCTGCCTTGAAGCTTGCTGATATTGGAATTGCAATGGGCATTGCAGGGACAGAGGTATATCACTTTTATTATGATCACGTCATGCCTTGTGGTATAACAATAACAAACATGATATTGGTGATAAATGTGGAGTTGCCAACAGAAGATGTTTGTCTTCTAATTGTATGAGTTCCAAGTTATAAGTAGGCTCTCTGACTGATGACTGAAAGTAGTTAGGTTAAGGAACACCAAATCTATATGGATATTGTGTAACTGGCAACTCAATTCTTTGACTATATGCTCAAATTATTCTTCTGTATGTATTTGCTTACTACCTGCTTAGTCGTGTTTTAAACAATATTTCACTATCTCTTCTCATCTAGGTGGCTAAGGAAGCTTCGGATATGGTGTTGGCAGATGATAATTTTAGTACAATTGTGGCTGCTGTCGGTGAAGGAAGATCTATCTACAATAACATGAAGGCTTTTATAAGGTGGATAAATTTGTTTGTATTTTCTTAATATATCATAAGAGGACGTGGTTACATTTCATATCCTCCTGCCTTTCCCTTCCATGGATGGTTTGTGTTCTGGTTGTCACATATGTTATAGTTTAATGGCTGCTGGTCGACAAAACTATTACTACAAGTAAAGGATAATTTGCTATATTACTTTATACTTCAAGGCTTAGTTTGCTACACGGTTGAAAGAATATAATATAGGGAAAAATGCATTTTCTTTTAGTGTTTTTGTGGCCTCTTCTTTTACATGATAAGTAGGAACTAGTTTATACTGGCTACGATTATCTTTACTGAAGTAATGAGTATACTATGTATGTATTCGGTTTACACATTGGGTTTTTGTTGTAGGAACTCTTAGGCAAACAAAATAAAAAGAGAAAGTAGATAAGTTAGAATTGCAATTTAGAGGGTCTGAGATTTCATTTCTTCTCCTTAAATTGTTGTTAGCAAGGGATGGGTAGTTTATGATTAGCAGGTTTCAACTAGTTGAGATTCATAACTGATTTCTTTTGGGGGGAGGAGCAAGTTGTGCTCATGATTGAGGCTTTTGATTTCCTATAGCTAATGCACAAAAACATTTTGCTGTCCAAGTCCATGTTGGCTTGTTGCTAACATTCCTACGGTGCATATTTCTTAATGCTCTCTAATTTTAGAGCACTGAGAACCTGGAGGGGCATGGTGTGGCTCCTTGGCTACATGTTAATATATATGGATATATGCTTTTGATATCTATCTGTGTGCGCCCCTGTTTAAGAATCTTCTCTAATGATAGAAGTGTAAGTTAATATTTGTTCCTGGTGATTCAAAACCAATTTTGCAGGTACATGATCTCTTCCAATATTGGTGAGGTTGCCTCTATATTTTTAACTGCTGCATTAGGTATTCCGGAGGGATTGATACCTGTCCAGCTTCTTTGGGTCAATCTTGTCACGGATGGACCTCCTGCAACAGCTTTGGGATTTAATCCTCCTGATAAAGATATAATGAAGAAGCCTCCTCGTCGCAGTGATGACTCACTAATTAATGCATGGATTTTGTTCCGTTATCTGGTAATTTGCCTCTTGCTTTTGTCTGACATCTTTAATTGGGCTGTTTGTTATAATAATATGGATTAATTATGCTAGTCTTTTGCTGAAACTATGTTTTCTCTGTTGTTACTCTGCAGGTTATTGGGATGTATGTTGGAGTCGCTACAGTTGGTATTTTCATAATATGGTATACACATGGTTCGTTCTTGGGTATTGACCTCAGTGGCGATGGCCATACTCTAGTCACTTATTCCCAACTGGCCAACTGGGGTGAATGCTCCTCTTGGAAGAATTTCACTGCTGCTCCCTTCACAGCTGGTGATAGAGTCTTAACATTTTATCATGACCCATGTGACTATTTCCAGACTGGAAAAGTGAAAGCTATGACTCTCTCCCTCTCTGTGTTGGTAGCCATCGAAATGTTCAACTCCCTCAATGCCCTTTCTGAGGATGGAAGCCTTTTGACAATGCCCCCTTGGGTCAACCCTTGGCTTCTTTTGGCAATGTCTGTGTCATTTGGTCTGCATTTCTTGATCTTGTACGTGCCATTCCTTGCACAAGTATTTGGCATCGTGCCCCTAAGCTTCAACGAGTGGCTTTTGGTTTTGGTTGTAGCATTCCCTGTCATTCTAATTGACGAGATTTTGAAATTTGTGGGGAGGTGTACAAGTGGAACACCAAGTGCGAGAAGATCAAAGGCAAAAGAAGAGTAGACAAATCATTATAATTTTAAGAGAAGTTGCCCAACCCTTCCGTGGTTTGCCTGTTGTCATTCTTGAGACTGAAGTGGTGGCCCCAACTCGAAAAGTCTTGTTAGTACTAATCTAGGTCTCTGTGGCTCACATCTCATTTTATAATGAGGAGGAATGGCTGGCCTTGCGATGGGTACAATATATTTTGCTTCATTTATTCTTATCTTTTTGTCATTTAATTTCTTTCAAAATTTGAAGATATATGAAGTTTTTAATTTTTTTTTTGTTTACTTGGGTTCTTCACTAAGTCAGGGGTTCCTAACCAAATTTAGAATTGGAAAACAGAAATTTCATTCTATCACCATTATCCATGCGTGGTTCTGCCACGCTAGCGTACTCCAGTTAAGTCTTAAAGCATCTGTAAACTACTAAACTGTAATGTAGAGACTCGCCTGAGTAACTCTTTCTTCCTTGCCTCTGTTGTTGCATCTTCCCTATAGCTGCTGTCTGTGGTAAGTGGTGTGATAAGAATCTTGATATTTACATAGGATAAAAATAACTAACCTATCGTCCATGCTTGACACAGCCTATAAAATTTCAGTGCACAAATTCATGGACGTATGCACGTGATTGAGCTGCGTGTGAGCTCTTTTTGTTTTCACTTGCAATTTTCATCTATCATAAAGCTGAAGCCTTTTCTTACTGGATAATGCTATGGAAAGTTCTATCGCTTGAGCTTTTTTATTATTAGATACACAGATTGTCAATATAATTTTTTGATGTTAATAAATTTTAAATTGATAATCTGAAAGTGTATCTAATGATAAAAAAATTAACCTGTTGAGAAGTATAGCTCTTCCTAGTATCACCATTTCTTATTTGATGTGCCCTCCCCGGATTGCAATCAAGAAGAAACTGCATTTTTGGTTTCCCATTTTTAATGTACCTAGTAGATGAATGCTACATGTCTTGAAAAAAGAGTTAGTAGGGAGAAAGAGACAGGAAACTAACGATCCTTAAACTCTCCAGGAAATATGACATATGAGTAGTTTGATGGCCCATGACCCTTGTGCACCAAGCCAACCCTTTTCTGACCAATGAGTTATTTAAGATTTCTTGTAGTGGAATTATCATCTAATTGGGTACAAATAGTGTTGGCCGAATTAACCTTAAAGAGATGCATAGGGCCAAGCTGCCAGTGTTATTTGTCAGAAACTCTGCAGGGTATAATTGGATTGACAATTGAGATGTGTAATAAGTCCATTGTTTTGCTACTAGTCTTGCTTTTTGTTTTCTGGACCACCCGATGAGCGGTGTTTTCGCCAGAAGGATGGGTCCGGATTACGTGAGGTTAAGTGGAAAAAACGTATGCTCGTGCCATTCATAAATGTTGAGTGAATTCAAAGAAGAAGGCAGTACGTAATCACCAAATACCGTCTGCTTATTGAAGAGCAGTTTTTAGGGCTTGCTATATAACCACCAAATAGAAAATCTGAAAGCTGTTTCACAAGTGGTTTTCACTTCTCTTAAGAAGAGGAAGTAGATATAACACCCGCACCTAAACTCTTATGTTCATTGTTATTTGTTAACCCAAGGAAAGTAATAAGAAAACTCACCTCCAATGAGGGGAAGCCGCGTGTGGCATTTTGGTTTCGTGTAAAGAAGGGGGGCGTGCCGAATATAGACAAGAAGGATGCGTTGGTGAGCTCTCTCTAGTCCAACATGTCCATTTAAGAAACATTAAGTTTATGTTCAAATAGCTGACTATAAGATTGCGGTTGGCTGTAACCAACAAATGGAACCCGCTTTGATAATTTGAATGTTGATTCATCCATCTCCTTCGCTGTTAGTTTTTTGGTTTAGACTTTGATCATTCAAAATCAAACATGTAATATCCAATTACCGATTTTGGTAACTCTAACAAGAAAAGTGATGTTGGATGTATTCTAGATAATTGATACCCTACCAATCTCCTTCCAAGCTGGTGGGGACTACTATTATAAGTTTATAGGGCAGCACTATGATACCCTGCCAGAGCAGAAAATGTGATGCGAAATAAACCCATTATTTATGAAAGTTTAGTTTCAATTTTCAATGGATTGGGGAGTTCGCAGGATGAAACAATTCCTTGTGCTTTCGGAGACATGTTCTTATGCCACCAACTGCACTAATATTAATATACTTTGATTTATCTCTACTCAGTCACAAGGGACGTAACATATCCCTATATTATTTGCTTTATTAAAAAAAAATCCAATACTTTCAACCATATAACTCTTTATAATACGGTTTGTTACACGTTGTTTTTTTTTTTAACAAAAATAATATATACGAAAACTGCTTTTATAGTTCTAGGTGAGATAGACAGATAATTACGTATTAAAAATATTCCTATACATAACCTCGCTCGATTTGATTTTCTCTTGTTTTAAACTTATATTTAGTTAAAGAAGCATTTCAACGATATCCTCTATAGAGATCTCATTCTTGTATCAGTATACAAGAGTCCTTTGTTGTTGTTATTCTTTGATCTTCCTTAATTGATATGGTAAAATTTCTTGAACTTTTTTTTTTTAGTAATTTGTCCTCTAAAATTGAATTTGTAATATTTAATTTTTGAAACGATTTCAATATTACTAAACTACAAACTGATTGATAAATTTTGTTGGCACTTTATAGTTTGTAAAAATATAAGGTGGCACTCTTTGCACACTTTGAAAATAATACTCATACTACAATCCTCTAATAAACAATACTAAATTGTGTGACAACTTATTTTAATAATAAATAGTTATATATTTTGTTGGTTTTAAAATTAATAGAATAAAATTGTTAATCATAAAGTAATTAATTACATTGATAAATGATTTTCTTAAACAAAAGGGGAATTCCCTAAATTAGTGTGTCCTTGACCTCCTTTTGTTATTTAGCTGAGTGAACAAAGCGATACTCCTAAAGTGGAATGACACAATCTTATAATACGAACAATTACACTCGCCCACGGATAACGTTGCCCTATCCAACGGTTGGATTTGGATACTTGAATTACCAAACACCAGTCCTTCTCTTCTCTAACTCATTGCACTTTCTGTTCTTCTCTCTCTCTCATCAATTCATGCATTTCCATTCCATTCCCTATAAAAGCAACCAATTCTCACCTCCCTTACGAAACCCCGCACTCACCAATGTCTAGCCCACCTCCACCACCCAAAACGCTCTCGTCGGCGGTACCCGTTGCCGATGACAGGTTCCCCTTCTTCAACCAATCCATGGAGCTCGTCCAACTCCCCCATCAAAGGTCTACCAGAACCCATGTCTCCCCCACCCTCGCCGACCTCCTCAAACGCGTCGAAGATGCCCAAAACGACAACTTTCCACCCCACCGTGTCCTCCACCTCCCATCTCCTCCTCATCCTTCCTCTTACGCCTTTGTCCTCTCCTTCAACAACTTAACTTACAGCGTTAGAGTCCGCCCCAAAATGAGCCTCTCATCATGCTTCTCTCAAAACCACGTCGCTTTGAATTCCCCGCCGGAAGATCACGACGTGGTTGAACCAAACATCAACGGTGCCAAGATTTTACTCAATGATATTTCCGGCGAGGCTCGAGACGGCGAAATCATGGCCGTTCTTGGTGCCAGTGGGTCGGGCAAATCGACTCTGATCGACGCCATAGCCAATCGAATCTCCAAAGAGAGCTTGAAAGGAACCGTCACCTTAAACGGCGAAGTTTTGGAGTCCAGTCTTTTGAAAGTGATTTCCGCTTATGTCATGCAAGACGACCTTCTCTTCCCCATGCTCACTGTGGAAGAAACCCTTATGTTCTCTGCCGAGTTCAGGCTTCCTCGCTCCCTCTCTAAGTCTAGGAAGAAAGCTAGAGTCCAAGCTCTCATCGACCAATTAGGTCTCCGTAACGCCGCCAAGACCGTCATCGGCGACGAAGGTCACCGGGGCGTCTCTGGCGGCGAACGGCGTCGTGTTTCTATTGGAATTGACATTATCCACGACCCCATCGTCTTGTTCCTCGACGAACCCACTTCCGGACTCGACTCCACCAGCGCCTTCATGGTCGTGAAGGTGTTACAGCGAATCGCCCAGAGTGGGAGCATTGTCATCATGTCCATACACCAACCTAGTTACAGAATCCTCGGCTTACTAGACCGTTTGATTTTTCTATCACATGGTCAAACCGTATACAGTGGCTCACCGGCGAGTCTTCCACTCTTCTTCTCCGAGTTCGGGCACCCAATACCAGAACACGATAACCGGACGGAGTTCGCCCTCGACCTCATTCGCGAACTCGAAGAAACTCCTGGTGGAACCAAGAGCTTAGTGGAGTTCAACAAGTCACGGCAATTGAATCACGCGAAGTGCAAGCCCAACGCTAACAAACCCCTCGACGGACGCAAGGTTTCACTCAAGGACGCCATTAGCGCGAGCATTTCCCGAGGCAAATTAGTCTCTGGAGCACCCAACAATTTCAATCTCACAACCGCATCGGTTCCAACCTTCGCCAACCCTTTTTGGATCGAAATGGTTGTGATAGCGAAACGATCGCTCATCAATTCCCGAAGAATGCCCGAATTGTTTGGTATCCGATTGGGTGCAGTTCTCGTCACCGGAGGAATCTTAGCCACCATCTTTTGGCATCTCGATAATTCACCAAAAGGAGCTCAAGAACGCTTGGGCTTCTTCGCCTTCGCCATGTCCACCACCTTCTACACTTGTGCGGAAGCCATGCCCGTCTTCCTTCAAGAGCGATACATATTCATGAGAGAAACTGCTTACAATGCATACCGTCGTTCATCCTACGTACTATCCCATTCAATCATCTCTATCCCATCATTGTTTTTTCTCTCTTTCGCATTCGCCGCCACAACATTCTGGGCGGTGGGTCTCGCCGGTGGCTCCTCCGGGTTCTTCTTCTACTTGTTCGCCATCTTGGCATCTTTCTGGGCCGGAAACTCCTTCGTGACGTTCCTCTCAGGAATAGTTGCACACGTGATGTTAGGATTCACAGTGGTAGTAGCCATTTTAGCTTATTTCGTTCTGTTCAGTGGGTTCTTCATAAGCAGAGACAGAATCCCGCTGTACTGGATATGGTTTCACTACATGTCGCTGGTGAAATATCCATACGAGGGGGTTTTGCAGAACGAGTTCGACATGAAGCCTCCGAGGTGCTTCGTGACAGGGAGTCAGATGTTCGACAACACGCCGCTGGGGGCTGTCCCGGCGTCGTTGAAGATGGAGTTGCTGAAGAGTATGAGCAATACGTTGGGGGTGAACATCACAAGCTCAACCTGCGTGACCACAGGAGTAGATATACTGAAGCAGCAGGGGATCACGGAGCTGAGCAAATGGAATTGCTTATGGATTACGATTGCCTGGGGGTTTTTCTTTAGGTTTCTGTTTTATTTGACTTTGCTGTTTGGAAGCAAGAACAAGCGGAGGTAACTTAATCATGGTCATCATATATATTACTCATGATCTCAATAAGTCAAGTTAGAGTGCATAAAAAGCAATGCATTTGTAGTGGTTAAGGATTTGTATTTCTTGTGTTCGTGGGTAAATTAAATGGGTACTAATTAATTTGTATCTTGATTTGGTCAAAAAGTGAGTGGTCTTGTTTTCTTGTTCACTTTTCGCCAAATCACACACTCTTTCTCTCTTTTCTCTTGGTTAATAAAGGCTCTCATTGAATCAATGTTGCAGGAAAAAACAAAATTATATATAGATATGCATGTGACAATGCTAGCTCTAAATAGATTTTTACATATATATTTTTCAGTATTTCTAAAAATTTACCAAATATTTTAAAAGCTATGTTCATTGGTACTCATTCTTTTAAAATCTAACTATTACTTATTAAATTTTACAATTAAACACTATTTGTCATGAATCAAAACATTATTTATAACTTTCTCTATAGTTATGTTTTATTAAAAAAACATAACAACTTCAAAAAAGCATATATATAATTATTTAGTTTTAGAGATGCCACATTGGATGTTTTGATCGGTCATACTAATATTTCCATCTAAAATTCCATTCACACCAATCTCATGAGTTAAGTCTCGGTGGTTAGGTTCGTTCTACCATACTTGTTCTTTCTTGCTTTTGTTCATCGGTTCAGATTTTGAAATATGAAACTATCAAACAAATTATACGACAAAGAATCGATATTTAATTAGAGGGTATTTTAAAAACACTTACCAAACCTTATCTGTTGTAAATTACTTTTATGTAGCTGAAGCGACAATGCAGGGCTTTATTAGAAATTGAAAGAATAAATCCTCAAAGTTAACTCCAGTAAGGAAATTGGTTTTTAAAAATAAAAGGTTAAACTCTTATTTTAATCCCTTAAATTTATATCAGACTTTAAATTAGTCACTTATATTTATTTAATCTCATTAATGTGTCATCCAATCTAATGTGGAGGCTGAGAAAGAAAATTTATTTGGTGATGTGTATATTTGTTGTTTATGTCGACAATGACTTTAAAAAATGGATGAAAAATTAAGTGAGAGATTAAAACTTTAACTTTGATAAAATTAGAGGAATAAAAAATGCAATTAGTCCTATTTTTTATATGTTAAAATTCAATGCTTTGTTATATACCTATAATATGATAATTTATGTATCTAGATTAGTGTGATTCATATGTAACATTTGATTAGTAATTCAAGTATACTTCTAAATAAACCTTTTCAATTGTTAAAAATTAAAAATTTAGTATTTTCTAAATGTTAAAGTTCAATATTGTTTGATTATGTATGTACCTAGAATATGATAATTCAAGTATTCATATTAGTTTGATTCATGTATTGTATATTAATTGGTAATTCATGTTGTTAGATGCTAGAGTAATCTAATATACCTATAAATATCCATTGTATTTGGTGATTTGAAGTAAATTAAGAAACTTACTCAAAAAATAAATAAGAAATGAGAATTGAAGAAATTTCCTCTCTTAGAGAATTGCTTCATTCTTCCTCAACAAAGTGGATATTCTCTTCTTCTTTTTTAATTAATTGAACTCTACTTAGTTACCTTTTTAGTTATCTTCTTATTTATCCAACAATGAAGACCTCGACAAGTCATCTTCCCCCACCAAATCTGAACCTGTAGGGAGTTTCTTAAAAACCATGAAAAGAGTTTATATTTTATTGAGTTTCTTGCCAGACCATATGATGATTCTTCTGTTTCCTGTCTGTTGATGAGGAAATAGTAGATCTTCTTCTTTCCATTTGTTGAGTTTTGGAATTTGTCTAGTTTGGGAGATCTGATCTGTATAGACCACACTGAACTTTCTCCATTAATGCTTAATACTCCATATTGCTTTCTGAAGCGAATGTTTTTTCCAACGCATTTTTGTTTCGCCAGAACCAAATAGTATGTAAGATGAGAACTAGTAGTATTGTAGGTTGGAGGAATTCTTGAGGGTTCTTTTATAATGTAAGGAACTAATAATTTAGCCATTTTATGATCAATAATTTGATGGGTTCTAATTGTAAAGTCAGAGCTGAACCAAATGGCTTTGGCAAAAGGACACTATAAATAGGAGATTTAATGTTTCGGTATTAGAATAACAAAAGTTGCATGTTTGATTAATTTGTACATGAAATCTGTTGAGGAAATCTTTTGTAGGAAGACCATAGGATCTCAGTTTCCAAAATAAACAGAATATATCTAGGAGGCATTTTAAGTTTCCATAAAATAGACCAAGGAAAATTTTGAATGTTCTACTTAATAGAATAATGTATTTTGATTTAATAAAAGATGATAGCCTTTTGCTACTGAGTAGTATATACCGTTGCTATTCCCAGACCATATAAGACCGTCAGGATGAGGGTGGTTAGGAATAGGAAGTTGAAGAATTTTCTTTGGAGTATGATTATTATCATAGATTGAAGAGACTAAAGATCTATTCCAAGCAGCAATGTTTGGATGAAATAAATCCTTAACCTTTTCAATTTGATTGGGAAGGTGATGTTAGTTTTTTCTCTTCTATTTGAATTTCGAGTAGTCTAAATATTTCTTGTAATATACCATGATGTAACTTTTTACCATATTTTGGTTTTGAAATTTGAGAAAATAGAGACATAGGATTTTCTATTAGTCTCCATATGTTTTTGGCTAACAGAGCTTGGTTCATTAGTGTGTAGATCTTAGACCTAAGGCACCTAATTTTGTTGGTTGACATAATTTCTTTCAAGCAAGGGCATGATATTTAGGCTTACTATTGTTATATCCCCCTATAAAATATGCAATGGAAGTGTCCATGTGATTTGCAAATTTAATAAGGAGATTATAAATGGATAATGCATAAATAGGCATGGCTTGAAGTACATGTTTGGCTAGAGAGAAGCCAAATTAAAAGAGCTATCAAATTAATTTGTTCCCATTCTGTAACTTAAAGGAATCACTGGACCAAGAAACTGCTGATCTGACAGCTAAGAGAGGCAGGAGTCTATCAACCAGTCATCGGTTTAGCTTCGGTTCAAGTCGAATTGGAAGAAGTTTCAGTTTCAAAGAGGGATATACTCTTCCACAATTTAGCTCCACATATTTTAGTGCAAACTCTGGTCCAGTGACATCTGTATCTTTTGCTCGCTGGGACAATTCTAGCAAAGAGAAGCCAAATGGTCAAAATAGAACCAGGTCCAGCTCCTTACAAAGGTTGTAGACCCTATAGTAATTGAAGCATAAGGCTTCAAACATATACCATTCAACTGAAAGCAGTCAGTCATTCATAAAAAGGAAGTTGAATTTTTTTTCAAATTTTTCTAACCTCATAATTCAAAGAAAGAGATAAGAGGGAGACAAAGAGACAAAGAGAGAAGGAAAAAAGATACGAGAGGAAAACCAAAGAGAAAGAGAGGGACGAAGAGAGAGAGAGAAAGAGAAAGAAAAAAAAAGGAGAAGAAAGAGGAAAAAAATACATGTAGGAGAGAGAAAGAGGGAGAAAAAAGAAATAAAGAAATCAAAATGGTTAATATAATGTTTGTTTCTTATAATTTCAGTTAATTGTTAATTTAGTTTCTATAATTTAATTTTGGTCAATTGAGTCTTTATAGTTTTCATTTCTGTCAATTTAATCTTTGTTATTAAATTATTAACTAACATTGTTAAATTAAAATTTGACGTGACAATCTTATGTGATAAAATTATCTCCCTCTTCATTGGTTGATTTGATTTTTATTATTTTCATACTCCCTTTTTATTTTCTTTACAAATGAAATAGACCCTTCTACCTATTCTTTTACAACTGATCTCAAAGATAATCAAGAATGAGCCAGATTGATAATTAAGATAATGGATTTTTGAGATTTTGTTTAAGCTTTGAGTATTCTTCAATGGTTGTCTGGTGCAGCATTATAAGTAATGTCTGGGTATCACAGTTGGGAGTGCTCATCTCCATAAGGGTATGCTTTGAATTCTAAGTGGAATGAAGTCGAGAAGTACATATGCAACCCACTTTTAGGGAAGGTGCCACTAAAATGCTTATTTGAGAAAATTCGAAGGGGAAAAAAGATCATTTCAAACATGAGAGAGAGAGGTTTGTCACATAATTGTCATCTAAAATTTTTTTTGTCATGTTAAATTTTAATTTAACGGTGTTAATTGATAACGTAACAATAGTAACTAAATTGATAAAAATAAAAATTAGAATGACTCAATTAACTAAAAATTAAATTATAGGGCTTAAATTGACAATTGATTAAAATTATAGGAACTAAACCTTATATTTACCTAAATCAAAATATTTGTACAACATAGAGAAGTCAAAGATTGTCCGTAAATAAATGTCTACATTAATATTTTCAGTTAAAAATTTGATAAAAAATTAACTGATGGACCAAATTGAAAATTTAAAAAAATTATGAGAATAATATTATTTAAATTAAAAATAAGGAGACCAAATTAAAAATATATGTAAAATAGGACAACAAAATATGATTAAGTGAAAAATTTTAAATGGATGCAAACTTACTTTTACTTCAATGCAACTAGAGAGAAGGAATTTAAAAGAGCTATCAAATTAATTTGTCTACATTCATAGCTTTCTTTTTTTTCTAAAACAATTATTAGTTTAATTGATTAATTAACACAAACAAGCAAAATTTTGTTGATTAAATATTAAAGTATTTAAAATAAAATAATCAAACCAATATTTTAAATTATAAATGTGTTTAGTGATTACTGATTAGACATTATAAATTATTTAAATGGATTAATATATGAATTAAGAAAAATGTCAACTAATTAAATTGATGAAATTATTTATAACGAAATCAAGATGAAAATAATTTAAAAGAAAAAAAAATTTATTTTTCCATATTACTCGTATGAGACGAGAAATCAAGTGCACACTTACTAAATAGGTTTTTTGGAAAAAACTTGATTTAAAAAAAATTTAAAATTCAAAAATACAAAATACAAAATTCATGGAACCCGCTTCTTACATAATATAAGCTGTTGATGACTGATGACTGATGTGCAGGCCGGCCGTGTGAAAACTGAATTTGAAGACCAAAAAAAAAAAAAGTGTTTTAAATATTAAAATATATTGCGGAATCTTAAGAGTCTGATTTAGTGTTAGGTTTGACGAATTACAGTGCGGTGAAAACTGTAACATAAGTGATATAATTAATTTATTAATTAAATTTATTTGTTAGTGTACTTAAATAATATAAAACTAATAAGAATATGCGTTGTTTCAAAGTTATTATCTAAAAATAATGAAAATTATTAATAATATCTTGATTTAAATGAGTTAATGTTTAAATTTTATTTTTTAAAAAATTTTAGATATTTTATAATATTAAAATAACCATAAATATCGATTATCAAAATTATCAAAAATAATATCTAATTTATTAAATATTTTAATTGTTACCATAATTAATTAATTAATTTTTGATAATAGAACACATGTACCTATAATTGATTACATGTTTTTATTTATAATAATAAATTTATTAACTTTAAATTTATTTAATTTTTTTTATTTTTATTATTGGTACTAATTTTTATCATAATTTATATTTTATAAATAAAAAAATTAATAACTCAATAATTATATTAAATTTATCTAAACAAAATTTAAATATAATTATAAAAAATAATTAATTAATTATTTTAATTTTATACTATTATTTTTAATTTTTTTAAATTAAATTTATAATAAATTAATTTTTTATTATATATAAAAATTTTACATAATTATAATATATTTTTTTAATTTTTTAATATATTGTCTCAATAAAAAATTTTTAACCCTATATATCTATAAAATTTACATCACATTAAATTTTTATATTAAAAAGAACTTTATAAACTCAGGTCCTTCGTTTAGGACGATCGAATTGGTGACACCCTACGAAATCTAGGGGAACGCTTGGATCAAGATTACTCCTATCCTGGCCGTCAAATCCTGTCGGCACTTTCTATAAAGGGCAAAACATATCCCAAAATCCCATTATCGTTCGAAAGGGTTACGGAGCAGGGACTGGGGAGCAACCATCTTCAGCTTCGCAGGTACGAGCTCTATGAAACTCTATACTTTTCCATTGGATCTGCGTTCTACCTCCATTCACTTCCTCCCTTTGTGATTTGTAGTTCTTGATTGATTCGATGGATCCATTTTCTGTGTCTCTGCTATGGATTTTGCAGTTTACGGAAATTGTTTCATCTCGACTTCGATTTACTTGCTTTAGGTCTTATTAGTATTTCAATTTTTAATTTTCCTACCAACTCTGGGTTTAAAAGTTGATTCGAGGGTGTTTTGGTGTATGACTAGAAAGCTGGTTGATTTCGTTTATATTCTCATGAAATTGAATACAGGATAACAATTGTCGCAATACTGCCTAAGATATTAGGTGTCGAGGGAATAGTTACTATTGCATATAAGATTGTCTATATTTTTGTATGGATGATGGATGGATGGATTTTTTTTTTTTGCACATATAGCATTATTTGTTCCTTGCATGTTCGTACAATTGAAAAGGAGTCTCTTTGTCTCCCTTCCTTCTGTAGTTAATCAATCATTTTCAGTAAATTCAGACATTTCTGTTGTTTTTTTTTGTCTCTGACATGGTTTTTTTGCTCAACAAGAATGCCTCGATACGATGATAAATATGGTAATACCCGTCTCTATGTTGGTCGTTTGTCTTCGAGGACACGTTCACGTGATCTGGAGCGACTCTTTAACAGATATGGGAGGTAATGTTATTGTTTTTATATAATCCCAATCACTCATGTGGCTATAATCATGACACTGCTATCTTTGATTATACTTTTTGCACTAACCTTTTCCACGAAGTGCATTTTGCATAAGTTTTCACTTGTCATGCAGCATGGATTCGGAGCTCCTCTTAGTTGTTGCTACACCTTTTTAATGTTTGCTTTTTGCTGTGTTTTAATTAGATGACTTTTCTCTTCTAACCATAATTTGATTTCTTTTCCCGGTAAAATTTTGATGCTGGCATCTTGCATGCCATGCATCTATTCTTAACTTCTTTTAATGATAACTATAAGAGTCCCTCCATTCTTTCAGAGATCTGGCACGAACTGTCTTATTGTTGAGTTTGTTCCAATTTATGCATGATATGGAAAAGCTTATTATTATGTCTCCTTTGTTAATCTGTTCTGTGAATTGGCAAGGGACCTGAATTAGTAATCCTTTGGTGTGGGGTGTGGGGTGTGGCCATGTCTTACCCTGAAAATTAGGGGATCACATACAGGTTTTTGCCAAGCATTATTTTGCGCTTGGATTTATATTGCTTGGTGTTATGCGTGGGAACCATATTCCCTAGGTGTCGTGTTTTAACTTGAATGATCTTGTTGAAGGTTTCTGGGGTTTTGCCTAAACCTGGAGGTCTATGGTGGGAGGGTGGCCTTGGTGGAATTGGTGGAAATTCCTGCCGAGTGTTGACTTTGGCGATTCTTTCTGTAATGTTAATGCGTGTTTTTATGGAAATGGCAACAATCACAAACTGGTGTTTTGTTCGTCTTTGAGGGGCGAAGTATCATACACTTGCAGTACTTATGTAATGATGGCCTTACTGTTTCTGGAAACCATTTCCGCAGAATTCGAGATGTGGATATGAAGCATGATTTCGCCTTTGTTGTAAGTTGTCACTCTTGCTCTGTCCTTGTTCATTTATTTCTTTTCACTTTAATTTCTTCTTGTGCCTTGGCTCAAGGGTGTTTCCTGGTGTATGCTTGGGGGGGATTCAATTATAGATGATGGTAAGAGTGTCTGTTACTTTGCTGGTTTTCCTCACTTCTTCTGGACAGGAATTTAGTGATTCCCGAGATGCAGATGATGCAAGATATAACTTAGATGGCCGTGAGGTGGACGGAAGTCGTATTATTGTGGAATTTGCAAAAGGGGTATGAATTATTTCCCCAACTATTTTTGTTAACTCATCGAGTAATATAAGATATAATTTTGTTTTTAATAATGCATTTATAATTATCTAACTAGAGGATGTTATCTTTGGTGCAAAAGTATTGGGTTTTATATGTTTGACTCTGAAGAGTTTGATAACATCATCTGAAAGTGCTTGCTACATGTATATCTTTGTGTTCATACTGGATCTTGTTGCTGTAAACTAATTGGCATTTGGAAAGAACAGTTCTGTTATTATTACTGTGATGTTTTAGTTGTGCTATTTAAACTCTCACTCTCCGTAGTGCCTCAGTTATTACACCTCTCTGTCTCTCGCTTCTTACCCCAAGTTAACTTTCGGAATGACTTTTTCTAGACATCACTTGTGGTTTTTGTCAAAATTGGAACAATTTCTTGCCCACTGATTGAAGATCTACCTTGCTATTGAAATTGTGGCTTCCTCTTTTTCTTTTTGCCTCTCCATTGACGACTTCTGTGTAAATCGACCTTCTTAGTATAGTATAAAAATAGCAGTACTTCTTTATCTGTATTATAAAGGTGGTCTTCTCTATTTTCTTTAACTTAAACAGCAATTATATTACTGTACTTCCCATTTGACATCCATAATGGGGAATTGCTTCTGGTCCCTGGCTTTTTTGAAATGTGAACTGGCAGTTATGTTTTGTTTGTTTACTTACAGCATGTTTTAATATGAATGCTATTTTTTTTCTGTCTGCTCTTTTAATAATCAGGGCCCACGTGGTTCCCGAGAATACTTGGGTAGAGGTCCTCCTCCAGGATCTGGACGCTGCTTTAACTGTGGCATTGATGGCCATTGGGCCCGAGATTGCAAAGCTGGAGACTGGAAGAACAAGTGTTACCGCTGTGGGGACAGAGGTCATATAGAACGAAACTGCAAGAATAGTCCTAAGAAGTCGAGGTAGGCCTATGTGGTAGATTTTCTAAACTGTTGCTGCATTGTTTGATGTTTTCTTAATATGTTTTTAATGTTACCTCAGCTGTTCTGCTGTTGTTGGAGTTTCTATGCTTGAAACTGATGTCTGTTTGATTTGTTCATGCAGCAGTCGTCGTAGTTATTCACGTTCGCCAGTCAGGTCACGTTCACCAGTCAGGTCACGTTCACCAGCCAGGTCACGTTCTCCTCATCGTGGCAGAAGCCGGGATCGAAGTTACAGTCGAGACCGCAGCTATAGGTAGGATAATTTATTACCTAACTCTAAAATATATGGTGCCATGGGGGGAGTTTTAAATGGAATTATCAGTATATACATTTATGTTTTGTAAATTATTTGCTAATACCATGAGCTTGGTTGCTTCTACCCTTGCCAGCCGATCAAGATCCCCTGTCCGTAGGGAACGAAGCCCTCTTCGTGAAGATAGATCAGAGAGTCCTCGCTACAGAAGCCCAGAAACCAAGACAAGGAAGCATAGTCCAACACTTGATGAAGACAGTCCACAGAACAGAGATGACGCATCTCCCGGGAATGGTAGGCTGGCCACCCAGCAAGATGGGTCTGACTACAGTGACGGTTCTAGAGGAAAGAGTAGGAGCCCTGATAGCCCTGGAAGGGACAGCCCTAAAGTTAATGGTCGTGGCCGTAGTGCTAGCCCTAGGGATGATAGGAGCCCCATCGACGATGATGATGTCACCCAACTTTCGCCAAGGGGCAGCGAGTCACCTTGAGGATTGAGTATATTTAGGCGTGGCCTAGGATCTTATTATATGCTTGGTTTATGAAATGCACTGTCTTCGAACTAGGATGAGACAACTGACATTCATGGTTTTCTAGGAACAGTTTTATTCATATATCATTTGTCCCTATTTTTGTTGGGTGTGCGACATGTTTTTCTTAACTAGCATATAATCAGTATGAATGTTCTGTAGAAGGATTCGTGAGAATAATTGTGCCAAGACGAGCAGAAACAAAATTGCCAACTAGGACCATGTGAAGCAATTATTAATCTAGTCGGGGTCTGTTGGGGGTAACATCGAAAGTGTATTTTATGGCTGATTGCCTTTGTTCTTAATATGCACATGCCAAAATAGCAGTTCTTATTGAGACGATATTAAAATTCTCTTGTTTGTTTCTGCCACAATCCTGAGCAACTCGAGGTTAATTACAAAATAGCCCTATATACAAGTAGGCATCAACAATGTCACATTTCTTTTTATCAATTTTGATAACTATCTGTCGTACATTAACAAAACTTGTGAGATAAATCTACTCTGCAGAAGGGATTTTCTATTTTGCTTACTACCATATGACATTGCCAAGGCCCAGCTCATCCTCAATGTCATCCCCATCTTCAAATAACTTCAGAAACCGAGCCTGATCCTGCTCCCTCTTCTTCTTTTGCCAGTATTTATAAGCACCCACCACTCCAAAAATAAATATAGCTGAGATCAAAGCACTTAGCAAAACCAAAACTGCTATATGCATCCCTTTTCCACCACCACGCTCATCCGATGCAGAGGTAGAAGCTAGACATGAATACAATTATTATTGCCAACACGAGAAATCGAAATACTATAAAGATTAGCAATGTAAACAAAAGTTCATGCAAGCTTACTCGAAAGATAATATAAAGGTGCTCTACGAGGACAAAAAGGGCAAAAAGAAAAATTGCAGTCTATCTAGCTTTGCTAATTCAGAGGTCAAGGTTCCTTGAGCAACGCAAGAAAACGGAACAAACCTTAGGCAGATGCCCTAGTAATTCGATAAGTTAACAACAAAAAAAAAATCAACTTTAAAAAGAAAATAGTTTGGGACCCAAGATATTATTGAAGGGAATTGGGATAGAAGTTCTGAAAGTCAGCATACAAAAGCATATCTACCTTCTTAATAACTAATTCCCCCTTTCAAACGGTTAAACAAAAGGTCAGGACAATTTATTTTTTCCCTTTAGAACCTCATAAGTCTATTGAACTTAAACAAATAATCTGCTATAGTTAATTTAAACACACAAGTTATCCATGGTGAGCAACTTCAATACAACAGAAATGAGGCTTCTTGCTTTTATTAACATACATCAATTCAAATGAGAGTACTATAAGAGGATTGAAAGAATCATTCATCAAAATTGAAAAAAAAAATTCTGATAAATTAAACAATTTTTGGAATGACATTTAAAGTCACTAATACTTCTGCCAAGGAGGCATTATGTATTCAGAGAGGCCTGGATAGGTTTAATAGCATGAATGTGGTAAAAGTAATTTTAAAGGGGTCAAAAAAGAAACAAGATACTCACCACTAGCAAAGCACTCTGGACACAGAAATGTGGCATTAAATTCCTTTTCCTTGAATCGGAGGTATTTGCCATGAGGGGAGGTAAAATCAGAAGGACAAAACTCCCATTCTTCGAATACATCATCTGTAATAATGCTGTCTTCCTCATAGAATCCACATCGCTTGCACTTTTTAGTTGAAAAGTTAGTCAAGGGCTGGAAGCAAGACCCAAAATCTCAGCAATTGCTTCAAAAAGTGAAAATGTAACAACAAATTGCAACCATTTGGATATAATGATGAATTTCTGCAGATCAGGTCACGTAAGGAAATCACCAAGAGTTCAGGTGTGAACAAATTGCTGCCATTCAAATTTTTGCTAGTGAATATATACAAAAATGCTAGTGATCTGAGTACCAAAATGATTTTATCGATGCTAGCCAAAAACAAAATGAGTTTGTGTTGGCATGGCTATATTCACATTTTCCAATTTCAGAATTTACAGCCACAATCGCACATAGAAAGGTACCCTTGAAATTGGAGACTATACAATCAGCTCTAATTGGGGACACAGTTTTCTTAAATTGCACACTATAAGCACAGAAATACAAAGCTATCACAATCAAGGTGTAAGCTCCCGATTATCTCTATTAAAAAACTTTTTTCTTTTTTGGCTTTAGAAACTCTTATCCTTATCAACTACTGGTTTACACAGTTTAGTAAAAATTGAAGATTTTTTTTAGAAGAGCTATCCACAGGTTGCTTGAAAGTTGAAATCTCTTTCGTTGTTCATAGACTTTTATCAAGCAGAATAAGAGAGGGCAAGCAATATGAGATATTGTGATTTCACATTGGCGAACCCTATTATTTATGTTCAGCAGTTTCAGTTTTCATTGCCTACTAAAATTTTCAGCTTCTATTCAATGAGAAATAAACAACACAATCTGGTGTGGACAAATATTAATAGTTCTTCTACAAAAGAGGCATCGGTTCCAAAATCAAAATCAAGAGCAAAGACGTAAAAAGTAACCTGCCAAGATTCTTCACCCTTAAAAGTATAGGAAACATGAGCTTTCTTGACATCGGGCAGTACGGTCTTGTTCTCCCCTTTGCATATGAAATAAACAGTCGGAGTGACCTTTAGCCATTCATGGGTTTTAAAGATCTCAATTGAACTTAGCGTGACAACTGCAGATAATATCAGTCCTGTGCAATGAAGAACAGAAGCCACCGCAATTAGAGAACCATTCGGACAACTCACTCAGTCTGATTCCGCAGTAAATTCAAGTCCTTTTCTCATATTTCAATTGGGCAATAATAATAATGGCTACGAAAATTCTAGAATTTTACAGATCTCTCTCAAATTGAAGTAAACTTGTTGGGAAATTATGTATCTCATACATCGAAAATTCAGAAACTAACAAAGGAAGCTTACCTGGAAAATAGGTGAAGAATATGCAAGAGATTAGAAGGACATTAGGAACCCTAGAAGACATGGCAAGATAAGAATCTCGCAGTCAAGTGATTAATGAATGATTAGCATCAGAAATATGCAATGGAGGAGGTGACTGGTGAAAGAGCAGAATTGGATCAGAGATAGAGAAATGGCGGGAGGGAGCAGTAGGAAGCTCTCCGTCGGAATATGTTTACAAGTCAAAGCAAGAATGAAGGAAGCAGGAGCAGCTATGGGCTATGGCGGTTCCCCGAGGTTGCCTTGGCGTGGAGTCAATGCGTGTTATTGGACAAAGTTTGGCATCAGGCTCTGGAATCCCAACAAAAGATGTTGCCACGTCAAATTCGCCGCGCTGGCGGCAAACGTTGTCGTCCAATAATCAAGTTTCCAACCACAACATCCTCATGAGTAAGGATCAATTCAAATATTTTTAAAAATTTTCTATTTTGTAATCACGTGTAACTGAATTTATTTACTTTTAAGATATTTTGAATAATAATAAAATAAAATTTTACGGAAACACAATATCTTTAACACTAAAAAACATAAATTTCATGTAAAATTAAATTATTGTTTACTTACTTGTATTTTATAAAAAATAATTATTATGTTACTACCTCTTATAAGATTATTTTTCTCACTAATAAAACTCATATTATTGCATAGGATCCATAATTTATTGTGATGAATTATAACACTCATTTTAACTCTCATACAATAGAACGGTAACATACAATTTTAATCTCACGCGTTCAGTGTAATATAATTTTTCTTTTTTTTTAAACTACTTATTAAGGTTAGACTTAGATTCTAAAATTGAAGTTAACTAAATTGTGGGAGAGGGGACATTGGGTATAATTGTCAAGTTAAAGTTAGACATAAGCAATATGTTAGTTTTAAATTTGAAGTTTATAAAAACAAAAAAATGGTATCCTGATTCATGATCTAATTTAGTCCAAGAACCATATATAGGTAATTCAAGTGCTAATTAAAGCAATTGAGTAAAAAAAGAAATCTTATAAAATATAAAATAATTGAGTTGTATTGCGAGTCTCATTTTTCATTTGCAAACTATCTTTAATTGATACAAATTTGGAAAGTGGTAACCTTCGGACGCCCAATAATTACGGAACTGGTTGCCGCCCATTTGTCTGTTACCAAAGTAAGCAAATAAACTATGATAATCGCTCCTTATTGCCTTGATTCAATCACATCCAAAGCCCCACTCCACAAACCTGAAACACATAATCAACAAAATGCAGTTCATCTCCTTATCCATCATCATCGTCGCCGTCATCAATCTCCTATTCCATTCCCACCTCGTCTCCCCTTCACTTGGCCTCCGTCCTCGACCTCACATCCTCCGTCATCGACCTCACTTCCTCCATCATCCACACCATGCTGGCCGGGTTAGACCCAACGGAGCAGGCCATCCACACAACGATACCCACCCTGGAAAACTCTTCGGATGGAATCAGCCAATCGTCATGCCCTCTGATGCTAACTACTTACATCTTTTAGCGCTAGAGTTCCTCGAGGCCCACAACTGGGTCAGGAAGCAGTTCAACCAGCCTCTCTACACTTGGGACGAAAAACTCGCTAACTTTGCGCGTACATACGCTATGCAGCGTTACAATGACTGCAAGATGATTCACTCTAATGGAAACTACGGTGAGAACTTGTTCTGGGGGAGGAACCTCCATTGGACGCCCTCCGATGCCGTCTATTTTTGGTACAGGGAGAAGAATTGGTACGATTTCAGAACTCTCAAGTGTTCGTCTCCGGGCCAGGAGGGCTGCGGCCACTTCACCCAGATCGTGTGGAGGGACTCCGTTCGCGTCGGATGCGCGCTCCAGCATTGCCAGGTCGCCGGGGCTGGTATGTTGGTTATTTGCGAGTACGACCCGCCGGGGAACTTTGAGAATGACAACCCTTTGGCTAAAAACAACGCCAAAAACTAAACTACCTACATATAATATCTATTTAGGTGATTTATATGAGGTTTAGGTTCAGTTGTACTTGTCCGTGGCCTGGAAATTGGAATAGCGACAGCGTCTCTGTTGATGGGGTTAAGGAAATGTGTCTGCTTCAAATGTTGTTAAAAGAACTAATATCCAAAAATATGGTTTTAGGTTACCGTATGTAATACTACTATTGCAGTATAACTTGTACGATCACATTTGATCTCATAACGGTAATGCAATGATCTGTATGATGACTGTAATTTCAAATTAAGATCAGTCAGATCTTTGTTATATATGGCTGACACAAAAAGATTTCGGATTTTAAGATGGACTTTCATGTTGTTAGGCATCTCTCTATTGCGTTTCGTTTTATCATTCGTTTATTATGCTTGATGGGTATAATTGAATTGAAGCACAAGATATGGCAACATATAACATACTTGACTATCTTACTAACATTTTTTTGGCATGGGAAAGGGCGTAACAGCCCGCTATCTTTTTCTATTTTGCCCCATTACTTCATATCTTTCCAATAATAAACAGAAAGGTCAATCTAAGAAGAATTAACATATTTAGCCTCTCTGTTCTTCCAAATCAGGTTCTGCCCACCTACTTGATAGACTAATCAATTCGACCCTGAAAATTGCTGGAACTTCTTTTTTTTAATGTCTAAACTGGTTAGAGAAAGAAACTGATCATGGGAAAAATAGAGCAATTTAATACTAAAAAAACTTGGTCATCTACAAATGGAGCTGAATGGATTCTCTCATATCCCCATTGCATTTATCAGTTTCAATTCTTGTCCTGTTTTTTATGGGGAGGGGGAATTGAAGGGGTCTGATTCAACTTTCAATTCTGGTAGGAGGGCACATTGTGAGGAGAAGACTTTGGTCATAACTAGAATGATGGCCAACAGAGGTAAGTAGACATTATGCCATTAATAGTGGACGCCCATTTCTTACGAAAAAAAATTTATCCTTCTCATTATTTTCAATTAGTTCTTCATAGATTAATCTTTATAATTGAAAATTTTATAATTCTATTTTTACATCATTTTTGGTCAGTCTACTGTTAAATTAATTAATAAATATTAAGTTAATTCACTTGTTCTTTGTCCGCTCTGGGTTCTAAAATTCAAAACGGAATATAGTCCAATCCAAACTCAATGTGGGCTTTCGGCTCTGAAGCAGACTCTTAATGGGCTGTTTGGGCCGAACTGGATTTAGGCGTTAGACGGAATGCCCCCTGAGGCTCAGCTACTTCTTTGGGCATGGTGCTTAGAGTGAGAGCGCAGAGTGGCCATTTTCCCGTCCAAGTTTGAAGCAAGCTCCATCTGCTCCTGATTCATCTGGAATATGAGTCTTCTCAAAGGCGCACTGTGATCATGGATTCATGGTAATGAATTTAAGCTCATCATAGATGAGATTTTCCAATTATGCCTCCTTTTGTCATATTTGTGTTTCGGTTTAAGCATGACTTGCTGAAAAGTGAGAACAATATATGTGTATATAATCGGCTGATTAGTTAGATTTTCGGTGTAGATGAACTAACACGGCGGAGCTAATGCTATGATTTTGAACTTTGCGTTATGCCTTCAGTACTTGTCATGTATGCAATGATTAATCTTATTTTTGATTTGGTGGTTTAAAATGACAACGGAAGTATTTTCTGAAATTGAAGATTGCTTGTTAGAGCATTATGGGTTCTGTTATTTGCTCCCACAATATGACAATTATCTAACAGCTGTTTGTTTGCCAGATTATTGTGCAAGGACTTCCTCGTAATGGATTTATAGATGAAGAAGAGCGCTTCCTGTCTGGTTGTGAATATGATCAGTCCTCCATCAATTTGTTTTTAAGGTTAATGTCCTTTTTTTTCCTGAATTCATACCATGTTTTAATGTTATGATTTTCTCAAGATGGCTTCTGCACGTTTCAGACCAGAAGGTCAGGATCCCATTGGACACAGTACGTTTCCCTTCCAAGACTGAAGCAATGAATGCATTCATCACAAAGAATGGGACATTTTGTCTTACCAATAAAGTTTCGATTCGAGTTCTCCAGCAATGTGGATTGCTTTAAGATAGAGAGCAAGGGTATTTTGACAGCGTGGCTAAATTTGCATGGCTCATGTGATTTGGGATTTTGTACGAGAAAGACTCTAATAGAAGTCAAATTCTGACTGGAGCTTTTGTTATCACTGTCTAGCCCGCTAAGCTTTTTTTTAATTACTTCTCCTCTGTAACTGGCTGAAGATTTCATGCCAAAATTCGAAGTGGGTATTGTTAGTGTCTGAATTAGCCGTGCCATTACAGCATTTAACAAAACCTTGATTTTCTTTGATTTTTTCAGGTTCCAACTGAATTAGGTTTGAGGGCAGGCCAGGATCCATTTGCGAAGCTTTTGCTTCATTGGCGTGCAAAGTCCACACATCATTATATTTATAAGATAGTCAACCGGTGTGATACAACTAAGATGTAAAAGAGAAACTTCTGCACTTAAAAAGTTTGGCATTGTTAATAATTAACATTTACATAAAAGATTTCTTGTTCAAACTACTATATATATTGTAATTCACCAGCTAAAATACGAAACTGCTACTAGCAGAAACCTTTGAATCTCCCTAGGACAAATTCTCTAATTACTCTCTTCTACAGAACATTTTCAAAATCTGCCCATTTCTAGTTACTAGCTTGCTCCTGAAATGGGGTCACATTTTACGTACTTTGATATCTACACACAACTAAATTCTTGACTGATGCCCCGCTATGCAAGTGTGGTCATCTTTCCTTTAGTTGCCATACGTTTAACTTGGGGAGTTTGTGAAAGAGCTACATTCTTCCCAGATTTATGAATAGTTTTCTTGCTTTTCCTAACAATCCTCTGTGCCAGCGACTTGAGTGGAACTGTAACGTCCAAAGGCAGAAGCACCTCTTCCAACTCACGCCAATCAAGATCTTCAGAGTCACCATCTTCATATAAAACCCTGTACCACCCAGTTTCTTTGTCAAATTGTACAACTGTACCTGAGTAATATTGCCCCAAAAACCACTTTCGGACTTCCCTCCCTTCCAACCATTCACCAAAACCTGAAAGCCCGAGAGTTTCAACAGTGCTTGAAGCCTTACCAAGAGTAGTGCTGTCACTAGAAATAATATCAGGCACCCCATTAATTACAATAGCAGGCTCTCCTGGTAACTCAAAAACCCCAGTTGTTAAAGCATTTAGTTCCCGCTGATTTCCACCCTCCTCCATTTCAAAGGTTCTTTCGGATAAATCTACAAAAGTAAACAATTTATAGAAATGAGAAATTATCAATCTATGTTTACAGATTTAGTACGATTGAAGCTCAAATCATGAACAATAGAAAAAAAAAATTAATGTCAGACAAAATTAAACAAAGAACTGACAGATCATATATCATATGAAACTTGGTCTCCACTTGAAATGCAAAAAGGGCCTAACTTTGGCCTAGTCTTCTTTCCACATATATCCATATTTCTGTTTAGATTTTTTCCCAGGGGAGGGGTCAATTTAAAAATTCCGCGATGCATGACCATGGACTGTCCACTCTGTTCCAGCCCTTGCCAATGTGCAAGGGGATGCTTGAAAGACTAGAAAGCCCCGAGAATAAATTTAGACCAAGTTACACTATGTAAACAAAGCATCTTCCTCCTCAGGCATCTGAGGCTGAAGGCCAGAACCTCTCATCTGATCTATCAGACTATCCATTAGTATAATAATTTCACACATTCTGCTGTTTGACTTATCTTCTGCTCCAAATCTATGGACTTGGTTTTTAACTTCAATCCAACTACAACCGGGATTCATTTTCAACCCTTTGTCTTTCATCAATTTTCGCACACGTGCTACCTGATCCCACCAACCTACACTGGCATATAGATTGGCCAGCTGTAGGAGTGTTGCAGGGCAACCTGTTTCCAGCGATAACCTACTCTCTGCTGCCTGGATGCCTATCCAAACACTTCCATGAAGCCTAGAGGAAGAGAGTAGTGAGCCCCATATTACAGCATTAGGAGAAACAGGCATATTTTGAATGAAATCTCGAGCCTCCAGAAGCAAACCAGCCCGACCAAGAAGATCAACAATGCATGAATAATGATCTAATTCTGGCTTTAAACCATGTTCAGCCATTGAATTAAAGTATATCCGACCTTCTTTAACAAGTCCTGCATGCCGACATGAGGATAAGACACCAAGGAACGTAATGGCATCTGGATTAATGCCTTGCATGATCATCTTTTCAAAAAGATCAATTGCCTCTTGCGCTAGCCCATGCTGCGCATACCCTCCTATCATGGAGTTCCATGTGACAACATCCTTACCTTCCATATGTTCAAATATGTACAAGGCATCATGAATTGCCCCACATTTACAATACATGGTGACGAGAGCATTAGCAATGTGGACATAAGAATAAAAGCCCATTTGAATTATTTGACAATGAGCACTTCTCCCCTGTCCAAGAGCTCCACTGCCTGTACAAGCACTTAGAAGACTCGTATATGTAAAATCATTCGGTTTCAATGCTGAACCCCTCATACAATGGAAGAGCTCCAAACACTTGTCGATGTGCCATTCTTGTGCAAACCCAGCTATAATCGCTGTCCATGACACCACATTTCTCATAGGTATATCTTCAAAAGTCCGATACGCGTCTTCTAACAAGGCGCATTTACTGTACAAACTTATCAAAGAACTTCCAACATAAACATTTGAAATAAATCCAGTTGTTATTGCTAAGCAGTGATATTGAACACCTCCACGAAGGTTACGCTTGGATCCACATGTGCTCACAGCATGCGACAAGAAGTGCACATCAACTCCCAACCCTTGTTCTTGCTGATCAAGATGACTAGAACCTGAATCCTCAATCTGGATCATTTTGTTGACTACATCCGTGATTTCAATTGTAGTCTTCGACCCAGAAAAATTAACACTAACAGGTTCTGTCACATTGCTTTCCAGCATGCCCTCAACCACCCGAAGATGGCTTTGACGATTCTCAGTACCTCTTTTTTTTATACTTACAATGTCTAGAACTCTTAGTGCATTAGCTAACTCTCTGTTTTCTCTCCTGGATGCAAATTTGTGGGAAGAGAAAGGCCCATGGAAGAGGAGAGTTTGCATAACTGAACAAGGATTCTTCTTGAGACATTTTTGAACAATAAGTTGAAAACTAATCATCCCTGAATAAGGGGCCATGATTGAAGCCAATGAAGCTAGTCATGACAGTAATACTGCTAAAGAACAATGGATCCTGTTAATACAATAGCAGGCTCTCCTGGTAACTCAAAAAACATCTGTTGCTGAAGTATTTGATTCCTGCTGGTTTCCTTCCATTACAAAGGTTGTTTCTGATAAACCTACAGAAAAAGCGTGAACAGTATATTAACATGAGAAACAATCAATTTATGTTTATAGCATTAGTAAGATTTAAGCCAAGATCATGAACAATAGAAAAAAATAATATAATAATGTCAGAAAAAATTAAACAAAGAAGTGAACAGATCATAGATCATATGAAACATGGCATCCAGTTGAAATGCAAAAAGGGCCAACATAGAGCCAGGAAATTGTGGTGTTCTTTACGGGTTAATTTAAAAATAATTAGTAAATGGATGCCATATTTGCATTTCCACAAGGCTCTATGTAGGCCCTTTTTGCATTTCAATTGGATGCCATGTTTCATATGATCAGTTCAGTTCTATTGTTCGTGATCTTGGCTTCAATCTTACTAGTGTTGTAAACATAAATTGATTAATTCTCATGTTAATAAACTGTTCACTCGTTTTCTGTAGGTTTATCATAAACAACCTTTGAAATGGAAGGGATAGGATACCAGCAGGAATCAATTACTTCAGCAACAGAAAAAAATGGGTTCAAGACCATGTGAACTCCTAAAAGTCGGAGGACTCAAAAAACAAAGTCAGAACCCAATCTTTCATATCAGAATATATCAACCACAAACCAGGATACTCTATCAGAGTTAAACCAACACCAAAAGGCAGAGGAACCAAAATACAAACCCAACTAGAAAATCCTCAGTCAGAAAATTACCAAACCACAAACCAAACATTTTCTATTAGAGCTAAACTGAGAATTAAAGAAAGGAACCCAGGCACACAACACGAACAAAATTTTCCAATCAGAGAAAAATTCAATCTATAATATAAAATCCAAATTCCTAGATCAGATTACAATTAAACCCACAACCCAAATTCCATATGAATTGTGTTATCTTGTAATTATTACAAACAGAAGCGTCATTAACTCTTTTATAGTACTTTCTAGAACTAATCTTAATTTGTTATCTAATATAATTCAATAATATAAAATCCAAATTAGTTGAAAGTTTGTTTACTTGCAATAAATCCATATTTTCTAATATTTAAAAAAAATATGAGGGCCCAGGCTAGCTCATTCAATTTATCCTGCTAGCTAATCTCTTATGCATTGTTCTAAGTGTGCATTGTTTTATAATAGAACCACTTCTACGCCATTCATATGCTTTTTCTTATTTAGTCATCCTTAACTTCTAATCAGTTTCTTGGTTACTTCAAGTTCCTCCTCAATTTACAGTCAAAATTCCTTCAGATTTTTCATAACCTAAGAATGATTGTCCTGAACTATGAAAATACACATCTAAACTAATTTTAATACAAAAAATTAGTTGGAAACTAATGTTGTGAAAGAAATGTTGTATATCATCCAAAGATTTGTCCCTTGTAGCCCTTCAAGGTTTATGTTTCAATCATAGCATGACCAGCTCCACATCAAAACAGCAAGCATGGATAACACGGATACAAAACTAATTTCTCTGAGGTTCTAAGCTGAAGAAATGATGCATCTGAGAAAAACCAGATTCAGAGAGATAAATACAAAACCCAAACCCAAAAATTTCAATCAGATTAATAAACCGAATCAGTGGGAAAAAGCATAAATCCATAATCAACATTTTTCATCCAAAAATCCCAAAATCAAACCACAGCTCAGAACTTCATATCAGAATACCAGGATCGAAAATCATAGGAACCAGAACACAAACCCAAATATCAATATAGCTCAATAAGAAAATACCCAAACTGAGAACCAGTATAACAACTTAATACAAACGCAACCCAAACCACAATCAAGCACAGAAACTGGATTCCAAAGGAGATTCAAGCCTGGTTCAAGAATAGAAATGGAATTCAAATGTTACCTGTTGAGAATCCTCCACGGTCTAACCTCTCCTTGGGTGCGATTGAGCGGTGCTCGGTGAACTCCGGTTACGGTGGCTCCGTTTGGTGAAGGCGTGCCGGCGAGAAATCTGCGAGCTCCGGTGACGGCGACAGCCGAGGAGGAAGAAGGCGGAGAGAAAGCAAGAAGAAGCGGCTTCGCTGCGATGGGAATAAGGAGAAATGGCGCTGGGTCTCTGGGAAGAAGTAGACGGCGGTTCTAAGTGGGGAAGAAAATGGCTTCTTCAGACTATGGCGTCGGGTTTTTCTGTAAGAAAGGGAAAGAGGAGAAGAAGGGGAAGAGGGTCCGTGTGGGTTGTTGGTGGCTGATTGCCTGAAAATATGGATAGGGGTTTTTCTGCGTAGAACGGAGAGATGCCTGCGTGGAGAGCTTGGGAGTGAGGGGTTTCGGAGCTTGGGAGAGGTTGAGTTGGCCCGAGTAGTATCCGAGGTTGGCCCGAGCAGCATCCGGGGTTGGCCAGGACAAGCCTGATTTTTTTGTTAGGCTGAGGCTTTTTTAATTTGATATGGATATCCAATCTAAGAAATCGTGTCAGATACTTAGTTGATAGTTTATGAACAGGTCAATTTTAGATAAATTAAATTCCTTTTCTTTGATTATGCTACATTGGATTTTAAAATATGTATTCTAACTTTAATCAATTGCAATTACTTGATTACTGGTTAATGTTAAAACTTTCATTTACGAGGATTACAGCAAATATTGTAAGACTATCATTACATATATATGCAGTGATATCGGATACGCATTCTTAAATTAAACTTGTTTTCTTAAAAAAAAATCAGAACATACCAAAATGAGACAACTCTATAAAACATACAATTAAAATCCTAAATTACAAAATTAATTATCAAGAAGACACGTTTATAGAGGCAATAATTTCTAAAAGCACACCAATCACCAAATGATGGTGCCGAAAGAAACTAGGCCCTGAAGCAAAGCAGTCAAGCCTAGACCAGTCTCACTGTGTGTTATTTAACTGTTAAAGCATGGTTTCTCACTTCAACTGAGCAAACCACAAGGCCTTGCGCGATAGAGAAATTACAGAAGAAATGAACGAGGATGAGGAACCCAGTGAACATTCAAATACAAATGGCCAGCACCGGCAACTTCCAACAAGCCCTGCAAAGTCTCCATAAAACCCATTGCCTCCACTACGGCGCTTATGGCTGCGTCATTCAGCACTGTACCGACCATTTTCTTGTCCGCCAAGCCAAGCAATTACATGCTCGCCTCATCCTCTTCGCAGTCATACCCGATAACTTCCTTGCCTCCAAGCTCATCACTTTCTACGCCAAATCCAATTGCATCTCCGAAGCACGTAAGGTGTTCGATAGAATTCCTCACAAAAATGTTTTCTCCTGGAACGCCATGCTTATTGGCTACTCCCTCAATGGCTTTTTCCATGATGCGCTGAAACTGTTCTCGTCTTTGTCGTTTTCCACCAGTGCCACCCCCAATAATGTTACAGTTACTTGTGTTTTGAAGGCGCTGGCTTCATCGTCTTCTAGTTCCAACGTAGCAAAACAGATTCATTGTTACGTTCTTCGACGTGGATTGGATTCGGACGTTTTTGTTCTTAATGCCTTAATTACGTATTACTCCAGATGTGATAAGCTTGGAATGGCAAGGACTATATTTGATAGAATGCGCGAGGGAGATATTGTGTCGTGGAATTCTATGATTGCCGGGTATTCTCAGAGTGGGTTTTATGAAGAATGTAAGCAATTGTACTTAGAGATGTTGGGTTCGGTAGGATTTAAACCTAATGCAGTAACATTTGTCAGTGTATTGCAGGCCTGTGCACAGTCAAAGGATCTTATATTCGGAATGGAAGTCCACCGTTTAGTTAATGAGAGTCAAATAGAGATAGATATGTCGCTTTGTAATGCTTTGATTGGAATGTACGCAAAATGTGGTAGTTTAGATTATGCTCAAGAATTGTTTGTGGAAATGAGTGAAAAGGATGCAGTTACTTATGGCTCAATTATTTCAGGGTACATGTTTTACGGGTTTGTTGACAAAGCCCTGGCTTTGTTCCGAGAAATGAAAAACCCAGTATTAAGTACCTGGAATGCTGTGATATCTGGTTTGGTTCAAAACAACCAGCATGAACGAGTCTTGGATTTGGTTCAAGAAATGCAGGCTTCTGGTTCTAGACCAAATACTGTCACACTTTCCAGCATCCTTCCTACATTTTCATATTTCTCAAACCTGAGAGGAGGGAAAGAGGTACATGCTTATGCTATCAGAAGAAATTATGACCAAAATATATATGTTGCAACTGCCATTATTGATACTTATGCAAAGTTGGGGTTCATTCATGGGGCACAGTGGGTTTTTAATCAATCAGAAGGCAGGAGCTTAATATTTTGGACGGCAATTATATCGGCTTATGCTGCCCATGGAGATGCTAGGGCGGCACTTGGTCTCTACGCTCAGATGCTGAATAATGGGGTTCAACCCGACCCCGTGACATTAACTGCTGTACTGGCCGCTTGCGCTCATTCTGGACTAGTAGATGAAGCCTGGGAAATCTTCAATACGATGTCCTGGAAATATGGCATTCAGCCGTTGGTGGAGCACTATGCTTGCATGGTGGGTGTTCTTAGTCGAGGTGGAAAGCTCTCAGAAGCAGCAGAATTTATTTCTAAAATGCCAATTGAGCCAAGTTCTAAAGTTTGGGGTGCTTTGCTAAATGGGGCTTCAGTTTATGGTGATGTGGAAATGGGCAAGTTTGTTTGTGATCATTTATTCGAGATTGAGCCTGAAAATACTGGGAATTACGTAATTATGGCAAATTTATATTCACAAGCAGGGAGATGGGAAGAAGCTGATAACGTTAGGGACAGAATGAAAGAGATTGGGTTAAAGAAGATCCGTGGTAGTAGCTGGATTTAAACAAGTGGAGGGTTACTAAGCTTCACTGCTAAGGATGTTTCAAAAGTATGATCTGATGAGATTTATGCACTGTTGGAAGGATTGCTTCGTGATTGGATTGATGAGAGAAGGATATATTGTGCAGGAAAAGATAGAAGATGACAGTGCTTTTATTTGACAACTGACGTATCATTGTATGCAGTTTGGCATGCATATTAGCTGAAATAGATCACTCAACTTCTGAGGTACAAAAAACTATCTGGCACCGGCATCTGACAATAGAGTGCCTGATTATAGGGAGTTTGCTAGTGGTGTATGTCCAAGTAGTTTGTCTTAAAGATATTAATTGATAGTTTTTTTTATATATTAATTTGAGATATATTGATTGATAGGATTCACAAATTGAAATTTTATCTTTAGTTTAAAAGTTAGTGTTTTCTCAATCTTCTATTACATTAGCTATGGTTCAAATCCATTGCATATTTTTTTCAATGTTAAAATTAATTACTATCGAACTGATAAATCGAACCGAATCGAACTACATGATTATAATCGGTTTGTTAATAATTTTGTCTTCAAATCAAACAACACTGCATTGTGAACACTCCTATTTAATTTGCATTATTTGCTAATTATTTGCTGTTTGGATCATGATTAATTTGGATGATGGAATTGGATGGTGAGTGTTGATGCGCGGTAGCATCCGCAATCCTACTATTGTTGATTTGTCCCCGCGAAGCATTGGCTTGGGGGCGGCTCCCCAGGAATCGAACCCCTCCCCTTTTAGGGATCGCAAGGGAGATCGTGGTACCACTGACGCCTTATAAGCTCCTTCCAAAAGCCGGCGTTTTTGTTGATGCGCGGTGGCATCCGCAATCTCGCTATTGTTGATTTGTCCCCGCGAAGCATTGGCTTGGGGGCGGCTCCCCAGGAATTGAACCCCTCCCCCTTTAGGGATCGCAAGGGAGATCCTGGTATTGCGGATGCGGATGACACCGTGCATCAACAGATCCCTCAAGGAGGAGGGGTTCGATTCCTAGGAAACCGCCCCCAAGCCAATGC